>WNGS01168078.1:23688-52347 GCA_020271785.1 Procambarus virginalis | reverse complement strand
TTAGGAAGCGATGTGGTGGAGGCTGACTCCATACACAGTTTCAAATGTAGATATGATAGAGCCCATTAGGCTCAGGAAACTGTACACCTGTTGATTGACGGTTGAGAGGCGGGACCAAAGAGCCAGAGCTCAACCCCCGCAAGCACAACTAGGTGAGTACAACTAGGTGAGTACACACACACACACCTGTTGATTGACAGTTGAGAGGCGGGACCAAAGAGCCAGAGCTCAACCCCCGCAAGCACAACTAGGCGAGTACAACTAGGTGAGTACACACACACACACACACACACACACACACACACACACACACACACACACACACACACACACATGCATGCACACACACACATTCCCCCAACTAATACACCCTCTCTTCCACTCCCAGCACCCATGCTCCATTCTCCTCTTAGCCCTCTGCCTTCAATATCCCTCTCCCCCCAACCTCTCAACCTCTGACTCTCAGTCTCACTCTATTTCTCAACCTCCCTATGCCATTCAGACCCTCCCTAACTTTCAGACCCATTATGCCCTTCCTACCCCCCTAGATGCCTAGACCCCCATTTGCCTACCAGGCACTCCCAGGTACCCCTAGCACTCCCCCAGACACCCCCACAGCCCCACTCGCCCCCCAAACACCTCCCAGTCCCCCCTAGACCCCCGGTGAAAGGGGGAACTCCGGCACCAGAGTTTCCAAGAAGAGTCTCAAGGTTTGGTACACCAATGCTGATGGGGTATCCAATAAAGCAGAAGAGATAACTGAAAGAGTTAGTGAGGCAGACCCAGACATAGTGGCAATAGTGGAAACTAAAATAAATGGCATGATCTCGGATGAAATCTTTCCAGAGGGGGTACCAGGTGATAAGAAAAGAAAGGACACAGAGACAGGGAGGAGGAGCGGCACTCCTAATAAAGCGGAAATGGAAGTTTGATGAGCTGGAAGATCCGGGTACCAATGAAAGCACGAGCTCCATACATGGAACTCTGACAGTGGATGGGAAGAAGATTGTAATCTTGATACTCTACAATCCCCTACCAAACAGTAGAAGGCCCAGGCAGGAGTACGAGGACAACAACAAGGCATGTATAGATGAACTGCAGAGGGCAGCAACAATAGTTACAGAGTTGTTACAAGAATGTAACAACTCTTGTATATATCTCAAAAAAAAATAGCGCATAGAATGAGAGCGAAGCTGCTGGTCATGGGGGACGTAAATCACGGAGAGATAGTTTGGGAAACGAGGAATCCCCATGGCGGGGAGGAGACCTGGGGAGCGAAGCTGGTAGACGTTATTGACAGGAATTTCCTAACACAGCATGTGAAGGAAGACACTAGGGAAAGAGGAGGGGATACGCCCAGCCTATTAGATCTCATTTTCACCCAGAATGTAGAAGACATCGAGCAGTTGGAACATGAAATACCACTAGGAGCCAGTGACCATTGTGTCCTAGTCTTTGACTACATGATTGAGCTTAAAATTGTGACCAAAGGACAAGAGGTCCGGGAAAGAAGACATGATTACAGAAAAGGGGACTACAGAAGGATAAGGGACTACCTGGGAGAAGTGCATTGGGAGGAAGAACTTAGAGGAAAAACAGTGCAAGGTATGATGAACCAAGTCATATGAAAATGCAAGGAGGCTGAAGACAGACTTATTCCAACAGTAAAGGAAAAAAGCAGGAGTAAATATAATAACCCATGGTTTAATAGACAGTGTCAGGGAAGCAAAGGTGAGAAGCAGGAGGGAGTGGAGGAAGTACAGAAGACAAAGGACAGAGGACAACAAGATTAGATGTAACAGAGCTAGGAATGATTACATTAACATAAGACGGGTGTCGGAAAGAAATTATGAGAATGATACTGCAATCAAAGCGAAAAAGCAGCCTAAATTACTACATATCCATATAAGAAGGAAGATGTCGGTAAATGACCAAGTGACAAGATTGAGGAAAACAGAAGGGGCATAAACAGAAAGCGACAGGAAATCTGCGAGGTACTGAATGCAAGTTTCCATGATGTTCACAACCGAGCTGAGCAGCTCCCTTGTTAGAAGCGATTACCCTAGATGAAAGACTATCAGATATAGAGGGTGACAGCAGAGGAGGTAATGAAAGAATTGACATCACTGGATGCAAATAAAGCTGTTGGACCAGACAAAGTATCACTGTGGATACTAAAAGAGGCAGCGCAGGCTCTCAGCGTGCCTCTGGCAATGATCTTTAATGAGTCAATTATGTCCGGGAGAATTTTCCCAGTGCTGGGAAGGGGGCAAATGTCGTACCAATTTTCAAGAAAGGTGATAGGGAGGAGGCACTTAACTACAGACCCGTTTCACTGACAAGCATCCCCTGCAAACTACTTGAAAGAATAATTAGGCAAAGACTTGTTGAGCACCTGAGAGCATTGGGTTTGTAAACAAGCCCACCATGGGTTCTGGACAGGGAAATCATGCCTAACAAACCTTTAGAATTCTATGATAAAGTAACAAGGATAAGGCAGGACAGAGAAGGCTGGGCAGACTGCATATTTTCTTGACTGCCAAAAGGCCTTTGATACAGTACCGCACATGATACTGCTATATAAACTTGAGAGGCAGTCAGAGTTAGCGAAAGGCCCTAGCATGGTGAGGAACTACCTAACAGGAAGGAGCCAGAGGGTGATTAGGGGCGAGAAGTCGGACTTGCGAACAGTAACAAGTGGAGTATCTAAAGGATCGGTGCTGGGACCAATCCTCTTTCTAATTTACGTAAATGATATGCTACAGGAGTGGAATCATACATGTCAATGTTTGCGGTGACGCAAAATTAATGAGAGAGTTGTGACAGACGAGGATTGTAGGATCCTCCAAGAGGACTTAAACAGGTTGCAGAGATGGTCNCACCACACACACAGGAATATGATAGAAACAACATGGCTACCATCAATATAATAGAGAGAGCAGCTTCTGTGGCTAGCAGGAACGGATCAGACTTCTAATCATGGGAGACTTCAACCATGGGAAGATAGATTGGGGGAACAGAGACCCACAAGGAGGCCCAGACACATGGAGAGCTAAGCTGGATGTGGCAACAAGAAACTTTCTAAGTCAACACGTCAAGGGACCGACAAGAATGAGAGGAGGGGATGAACCAGCCTTGCTTGATCTGATATTTACCCTAAATGAGTCGGATATAAGGGAAGTTAAGTTGGAAGCCCCTTGGGAATGAGTGATCATAGTGTATTGAGCTTTGAGTACCTGGTTGAGCTAGGAATTATCACCCCCAAAAAGAACTGGGAACCAAAGGGCTGGCGTACCGAAAGGGAAACTATGAGGAGATGAATAAATTCCTATGGGATATACATTGGGACACAGAACTCGGAACCAAGTCCGTACAAGACATGATGGACTATGTCACCCAAAAATGTCAGGAGGCTGTAAGCAGGTTTGTCCCAGCCCAACAGGAAAAAACAGAGAAGCAAAGGAAGAATCCGTGGTTTAATAGGGAATGTATGAAAGCAAAGGAGCTGAACAAAAGGGCATGGAGGAACTTCCGTAATAACAGAACACCAGAAAGTAGAGAGAGATACCAGAGAACCAGGAACGAGTATGTCAGTGTGAGAAGAGCAGCTGAGAAAAGGTATGAAAATGATATAGCTAAAAAGCCAAGACTGAACCAAAGCTACTACACAGTCACATCAGGAGGAAGACAACAGTGAAGGAACAGGTGATTAAACTTAGGGTGGGCGAGGACAGGTACACAGAGAATGACAAAGAGGTGTGTGAAGAACTCAACAAAAGGTTCCAGGAGGTCTTTACAATAGAACAGGGAGATATCACGGCGCTGGGAGAGGTGGCAGCAAACCAGGTGACCTTGGATAGGTTCGAAATTACAAGAGATGAGGTCAAAAAGCACCTATTGGAGCTGGATGTGAGAAAAGCTGTTGGGCCGGATGGAATCTCGCCATGGGTATTGAAAGAGTGTGCAGGAGCACTTTGCTTACCACTCTCCATAGTGTATAGTAAGTCACTGGAAACGGGGGACCTACCAGAAATATGGAAGACTGCTAATGTAGTACCAATATACAAAAAGGGTGACAGACAAGAGGCACTGAACTACAGGCCAGTGTCCTTAACTTGTATACCATGCAAGGTGATGGAGAAGATTGTGAGAAAAAACCTAGTAACACATCTGGAGAGAAGAGACTTCGTGACAACCCATCAACATGGGTTCAGGGAGGGTAAATCTTGCCTTACAGGCTTGATAGAATTCTACGATCAGGTGACAAAAATTAAGCAAGAAAGAGAAGGGTGGGCGGACTGCATTTTTTGGACTGTCGGAAAGCCTTTGACACAGTACCCCATAAAAGGTTGATGCATAAGCTGGAGAAACAGGCAGGAGTAACAGGTAGGGCGCTCCAGTGGATAAGGGAGTACCTAAGCAATAGGAAGCAGAGAGTTACAGTGAGGGGTGAGACCTCAGACTGGCGTGAAGTCACCAGTGGAGTCCCACAGGGCTCTGTACTTGGACCTATCCTGTTTCTGATATACGTAAATGATCTCCCAGAGGGTATAGACTCATTCCTCTCAATGTTTGCTGACGACGCCAAAATTATGAGAAGGATTAAGACAGAGGAGGACAGCTTGAGACTTCAAGAAGACCTGGACAAGCTGCAGGAATGGTCGAAAAATGGCTGTTAGAGTTTAACCCAAGCAAATGTAATGTAATGAAGATAGGGGTAGGAAGCAGGAGACCAGATACAAGGTATCATTTGGGAGATGAAATACTTCAAGAGTCAGAGAGAGAGAAAGACCTGGGGGTTGATATCACGCCAGACCTGTCCCCTGAAGCTCATATCAAGAGGATAACATCAGCAGCATATGCCAGGTTGGCTAACATAAGAACGGCCTTTAGAAACTTGTGTAAGGAATCTTTCAGAACATTATATACCACATATGTCAGACCAATCCTGGAGAATGCGGCTCCAGCATGGAGTCCCTATCCAGTCAAGCATAAGACTAAACTGGAAAAGGTTCAAAGGTTTGCCACCAGACTAGTACCCGAGCTGAGAGGTATGAGCTACGAGGAGCGACTGCAGGAATTAAACCTCACTTCGTTGGAAGACAGAAGAGTTAGGGGGGACATGATCACCACATTCAAGATTCTCAGAGGAATCGACAGGGTTGATAAAGACAGGCTGTTTAACACAAGGGGCACTCGCACTAGGGGACACAGGTGGAAACTGAGTGCCCAAATGAGCCGCAGAGATATTAGAAAGAACTTTTTTTAGTGCCAGAGTGGTTGACAAATGGAATGCATTAGGAAGCGATGTGGTGGAGGCTGACTCCATACACAGTTTCAAGTGTAGATATGATAGAGCCCAATAGGCTCAGGAAACTGTACACCTGTTGATTGACGGTTGAGAGGCAGGACCAAAGAGCCAGAGCTCAACCCCCGCAAGCACAACTAGGTGAGTACAACTAGGTGAGTACACACACACACACACCTCGGGTGAGGAATGTACACACACACACACGCTTCTGGAGAGAAAAAGATCAGTGGTAGTTGTAGGCATCAAAAAACAGGAAGGATCCAATAGGCAAGAATGGAATAGCAAGGATAGAGAGTCAGTACATGGGCTACTGAATGGGTTACAGATGGAAGGGGCTGAGCAAAACATATAGAAGTTTTTCAGGTTAGGCTGGTACAACAAGGACCCAAACCGACTCGTAAAGGTGGTGTTTACAAACGAGGCCACGAAGGAGGTTATTCTAGAAAGCAAGAGACGTCTGCAGTATGTGGGAGAATACAAGAAAGTATTCCTGCAGAGGAACAGGATGAAGGAGGAGAAAGCCAGGGCAGCTGGGGCAAGGAGGAGGCGCAGGGAGAGAGGAGTAAACGATGAAATCACAGCCCCCAATACAACAGTCCCAGAGACAAGAGGAGAACCCACAACCAGCATCCCAGCAACACTGGAGGCAAGGGCAACACCCCCCCCCACTGGGCATAGAAATCTTACCTTCCCCTCACCCTACCGGCCCCCGCCCAAATGCTCACCCAAACCTCCCTCCCCCCTCACCCCATTCTGACCCTGTTACCCCTCCCCAATTCCCATCCTATCCCCCTCTCTCCTATCCCCCTCCCCCTTTATCCCATACCCTCCCTATCCCTTCTCCCCCCCCTTTACCCTATATCCTCCATTTCCCCCTATATCCTTAACCCACACCCTACCTGTCCCCCCTTCCCTTGAACTTCCACCCCCACCCAAAAATCCTCTGAGACCCTGCAAACCATCTCACAGATCTTCTCATCCAGGGAACAGCTTTCCCACCAGCAGAATGCTCGCCAAGAAGGGGACAAGAAAATGGACAGAAGAAAATAAGCTTCAAGGCAATGTACATTAACATAGATGGGACTACAAATAAAACAAGTGAACTTGGAGAACGGGCACTAGAAGAAAACCCAGACATAATAGCACTCACAGAAACAAAGCAAACGAAAACCATAAGAAATGCATTGTTTCCACAGGACTACTATGTAGTGAGGAAAGAGAGAGAAGGGAGAGGAGGAGGTGGTGTAGCTTTGCTGATAAGAAAAGGCTGGGACTTTGAGGAAATGGTTATTCAGGGCTGTGAAGGTTTCAGTGACTACATATCCGGCACCATAGCAACTGGAGGACAGAAAATTATAGTAGTAGTCATATGTAAACCCCCCACACCCCACCGAACAACAGAAGACCCAGACAGGAATATGATAGAAACAACATGGCTATCATCAATATAATAGAGAGAGCAGCTTTTGTGGCTAGCAGGAACTGATCCAGACTACTAATCATGGGAAACTTCAACCATGGGAAGATAGACTGGGGAAACAGAGACCCACATGGAGGCCCAGACACATTGAGAGCTAAGCTGCTGGACGTGGCAACAAGGAACTTTCTAAGTCAACACGTCAAGGGACCGACAAGAATGAGAGGAGAGGATGAACCAGCTTTGCTTGATCTGATATTTCCGGTAAATGAGTCAGATATAAGGGAAGTTAAGTGGAAGCTCCCTTGGGAATGAGTGATCATAGTGTCTTGAGCTTTGAGTACCTGGTTGAGCTAGGAATTATCACCCCCAAAACGAACTGGGAAACAAAGGGCTGGAGTATCGAAAGGGAAACTATGAGGAGATGAATATATTCCTAAGGGATATACAATGGGACACAGAACTCAAAACCAAGTCTGTACAAGACATGATGGACTATGTCACACAAAAAAGTCAGGAGGCTGTTAGCAGGTTTGTCCCGGCCCGACAGGAAAAAACAGAAAAGCAAAAGAAGAATCCGTGGTTTAATAGGGAATTTATGAAAGCAAAGGAGCTGAACAAAAGGGCATGAAGAAACTTCCGTAATAACAGAACACCAGAAAGTAGACAGAGATACCAGAGAACCAGGAACGAGTATGTTAGTGTGAGAAGAGCAGCTGAGAAAAGGTATGAAAATGATATAGCTAATAAAGGCAAGACCGAACCAAAGCTACTACACAGTCACATCGGGAGGAAGACAGCAGTGAAGGAACAGGTGATGAAACTTAGGATGGGTGAGGACAGGTACACAGAGAAGGACTAAGAGGTGTGTGAGGAACTCAACAAAAGGTTCCAGGAGGTCTTCACAAAAGAACAAGGAAAAGTCACGGTGCTAGGATAGGTGGCAGGAAACCAGGCGACCTGGGAAAAGTTCGAAATTACAAGAGATGAGGTCAAGAAGCACCTATTGGAGCTGGACGTGAGAAAAGCTGTTGGGCCGAACGGAATCTCACCATGGGTATTGAAAGAGTGTGCCGGAGCAATTTAATTGCCACTCTCCATAGTGTATAGTAGGTCACTGGAAACAGGAGACCTACCAGAAATATGGAAGATGGCTAATGTAGTCCCAATATACAAAAAGGGTGACAGACAAGAGGCACTGAACTACAGGCCAGTGTCCTTAGCTTGTATACCATATAAGGTGATGGAGAAGATCGTGAGAAAAAACCTAGTAACACATCTGGAGAGAAGAGACTTCGTGACAACCCACAACATGGGTTCAGGGAGGGTAAATCTTGCCTTACAGGGTTAATAGAATTCTATGATCAGGTGAAAAAAAATTAAGCTAGAAAGAGAAGGATAGGCGGACTGCATTTTTTTGGACTGTCGGAAAGCCTTTGACACAGTACCTAATAAAAGGCTGATGCATAAGCTGGAGAAACAGGCAGGAGTAACTGGTAGAGTGCTACAGTGGATAAGGGAGTACCTAAGCAATAGGAAGAAGAGAGTTACAGTGAGGGTGAGACCTCAGATTGGCGTGAAGTCACCAGTGGAGTTCCTCAGGGCTCTGTACTCGGACCTATCTTGTTTCTGATATACGTAAATGATCTCCCAGAGGGGATAGACTCATTCCTCTCAATGTTTGCTGACGACGCCAAAATTATTAGAAGGATTAAGACAGAGGAGGACAGCTTGAGGCTTCAAGAAGACCTGGACAAGCTGCAGGAATGGACGAACAAATGGTTGTTAGAGTTTAACCCTAGCAAATGTAATGTAACGAAGATAGGGGTAGGAAGCAGGAGACCAGATACAAAGTATCATTTGGGAGATGAAGTACATCAGGAGTCAGAGAGAGAGAGAAAGACCTGGGGGTTGATTTCACTCCAGACCTGTCCCCTGAAGCTCATATCAAGAGGATAACATCAGCGGCATATGCCAGGTTGGCTATCATAATAACGGCCTTTAGAAACCTGTGTAAGGAATCTTTCAGAACATTATATACCACACATATCAGACCAATCCTGGAGTATGCGGCTCCATCATGGAGTCCATATCTAGTCAAGCATAAGAATAAACTGGAAAAGGTTCAAAGGTTTGCCACCAGACTAGTACCCGTGCTGAGAGGTATGAGCTACGAGGAGAGACTACGGGAATTAAACCTCACTTCGTTGGAAGACAGAAGAGTTAAGGGGGATATAATCACCACTTTCAAGATTCTCAAGGGAATCGACAGGGTTGCTAAAGACAGGCTATTTAACACAATGGGGCACATGCACTCGGGGACACAGGTGGAAACTGAGTGCCCAAATGAGCCACAGAGATATTAGAAAGAACTTTTTTAGTGTCAGAGAGGTTGACAAATGGAATGCATTAGGAAGTAATGTGGTGGAGGCTGACTCCATACACAGTTTCAAGTGTAGATATGATAGAGCCCAATAGGCTCAGGAACCTGTACACCAGTTGATTAACAGTTGAGAGTCGGGACCAAGGAGCCAGAATTTAGCCCCCGCAAGCACAATTAGGTGAGTACACACACACATACACACACACATACACACACACCTCGGGTGAGGGAACTTTTTCTCACTACTCGTCCCCGATATAGCGAACCCACACTCGTTCGCTATTGTTAAGGTCTTTTCACAATTCTCCTTGGAATATTTCATAACTGATTGTCCCTAAAGATGCTTCACTGCTTGACTGACAGTCACTTTCTCTGAGACTCCACGTGGCTGAGTCTTACCACTGGGAGTCCAGATACGAGCACACGTGTTGTACCGTCTTCCCCCTGGTCGGTTACTCGATAAATTTTCCTGAAATTACAGGTAAACGTGACTCTCCTCACAGTTACTCAACACTGCTAGTACTTTACATACAAACACACGTTGTCTCGGCTATGTCCTCGAACCGTTGCTGGTGTCGTAAATCCTCTATCCTTCTGATGTTGATGCATCCTTTGACACCTGTAATACCCAGTGATTCGGATCTGGTGTGTTACCGATGTTGGGATATACCTGAGCATAGGACTTAAGACAAAGTGGCCTGTACTCGCCTAGGGGTTGAGCTCTGGCTCTCTGGTCCTGCCTCTCAACTGTCATTCAGGTGGAGTTCAGATTTCTGAGACTACTGGGCTCTATCATATCTACATTTGAAACTGTGTATGGAGTCAGCCTCCACCACATCACTGCTTAATGCATTACATGATAACAACTTTAACACTGAAATAGTTCTTTCTAACGACCCTGTGGCTCATTTGGGTACTCTGTTTCCACCTGTGTCCCATTGTTCGCGTACCACCCATGTTGCACATTTTATCTTTATCTACCCTGTCGATTCTTCTTTTAATTTTGTAGGTCGTGATCATGTCTCTCCGAGTTCTCCTACCTTCGAGCGACGTGAGGTGCATTTCACGCAGCCTTTCCTCGTAACTCATGCATTTTAGTTCTAGGACTAGCCAAATAGCATACCTCTGATCTTTTTCCAGCTTAGTCCTGTGCTTGATAAGGTATGGGCTCCATGCTTGGGACCACATACTCCAGGATTGGTCTTAAATATGTGGTGTACAAGGTTCTAAATGATTCTTTGTATAGGTTCCTGAAGGCAGTTCTGATGTTAGCCAGCCACCCATATGCCGCAGATGTTATTCTTTTTATGTGGACTTCAGGAGACAGGTTTGGCGTGATATCAACTCCTAGAATCTTTCTCTCTGTCTGTTTCATGAAGGACTTCATCTCCAATTCAGTATCCTGTGTCTGGCCTCCTGTTTCTACCGCCTAGTTTCATTACCTTACACTTACTCGGGTTGAACTTTAGTAGCCATTTGTTGGAACATTTATTCAATTTGTCTAGGTCATCTTGTAGCCTCATACTATCTTCCTTTCTTAATCCTCTTTAAAAATTTTGCATCATCAGCAAACAGTGACAGGAACGGATTTATGCCCTCTAGGAGATCATTTACATATATCAGAAATAGTATAGGTCCAAGGACTAAACCCTGTGGGGAATCCATTGATGACACTTCGCCAATTTGAGACCTCGCTTGGTCTCACAGTGACTCGCTGTCTTCTGTTGCTTAGGTACTCCCACTGGTACTCAAATGGAGTTCCTTCGCTTTCACACCTGCCTGCATCTCCAGCTAGTGCACTATTCTCTTGTGTGGTACTGTGTCAAAGGTTTTTTGGCAACCCTAAAATATGCAATCTGCCCACCCTGTCTTTCTTGCCTGATTTTTTTGCCTGGCCGAAGAATTCAATTAATCCTGTGAGAAATAGCTTGCCATCCCTGAACCCATGCTGGTGTTGTGTTACAAAGTTCTTTCGCTCTATATGTTCCACTAGCGTTTTTCGCACAACACTGACTCGTTATCTCCTGTTGCTTAGGTACTCCTTTATCCAATGGAGTACCTTCCCATTCACTCCAGCCTGCGTCTCCAGCTTTTTCACTAGCCTCTTGTGTGGCACTGTATCAAAGGCTTTCTGACAATCCAAACATATGCAGTCTGCCCACCCTTCTTTTTCTTGCCTCATTTTTGTTGCCTGGTCGTAGAATTCAAGTAACCCTGTGAGGCAGGTCCTGCCATCCCAGAACCCATGTTGATGCTGTGTTACAAAGTTCTTTCGCTCCAGGTGCTCCACTAGCTTTCTTCGCACGATCTTCTCCATCAGCTTGCATGGTATGCAGGTTAAGGACACTGGACTGTAATTCAGTGCCTCCTGTCTATCCCCTTTCTTGTATATCGGGACTACGTTAGCTGCTTTCCAAATTTCTGGCAGTTCCCCTGTTGCCAGTGATTTGTTATACATTATGGAGAGTGGTAGGCACAGTTCTTCTGCTCCTTCCTTTAGTATCCAAGGGGAGATTCCATCTGGGCCTATAGCCTTTGTCACATCTAATTCTAGTAAACACTTCCTTACTTCCCTGCTGGTAATCTCAAACTCTTCCAGTGGTTCCTGGTTAGCTATTCCCTCTCTTATCTCTGGGATTTCTCCTTGCTCTAAGGTGAAGACCTCTTGGAATTTCTTATTCAGTTCCTCACAAACTTCTTTGTCGTTTGTAGTGAATCCTTCTGCCCCTATCCTTAATTTCATAACCTGTTCCTTTACTGTTGTTTTTCTCCTGATGTGGCTATGCAGCAATTTAGGCTGAGTCTTTGCCTTGCTTGCGATGTCATTTTCGTACTGTCTTTCTGCCTCTCTTCTCATCATGACATATTCATTCCTGGCATTCTGTTATCTTCCTCTGCTCTCCAGTATCCTGTTATTCCTATAGTTTCTCCATGCCTTTTAACTTTGCTGCTTAGCTAGCCTACATCTCTGATTAAACCATGGGTTTCTCATCTTCATTTCACTGTTTTCCTTTTGGGCTGGGACAAACTTGTTTGCTGTGTCCTTGCACTTTTGCGTGATGTAGTCCATCATATCTTGGGCTGTCTTTTCCCTGAGCTCTGTTTCCCATGCTATATCTGTTAGGAATTTTCTTATCTCCTTATAGTTTCCCATTCGGTATGCTAACCTTTTGGTTTCGGTATCCCTCCTCGAGTTCAATAATCCTTCTTCAATCAGGTACTCAAACACCAATACACTGTGGTCGCTCATTCCTACTGGGGCCTCAAAACCGATTTCTCTTATGTCAGAGTCGTTCACGGTGAAAACCAGGTCGAGTCTTGCTGGTTCGTCATTTCCTCTCATCCTTGTAGGTTCTCTGACATGCTGGGTCTAAAAGTTTCTAGTCACCACCTCCAGTAGTTTGGCTCTCCACATATCCTCGCATCCATGCGTTTCCTTGTTCTCCCAGTCAATCCTTCCGTGATTGAAGCCCCCATGATGAGCAGGTGGGATCTATTTCTACAGGCAGCAGAGGCTGCCCTCACAATTATAGTGTTAACTGCCATGTTGTGGTTTTCGTACTCTTGACTGGGTCTTCTGTCATTTGGTGGAGGGTTATATATTACTGCTACTACTATTCTTGGTCCTCCAATTGTCATGGTGCCTGCTATGTAGTCTCTGAAACCCTCACAGCCCGGGATAGCCATCTCCCTAAAACTCCATTCCTTTCTCATTAGTAGGGCCACTCCGCCTCCTCCCCTACATTCCCTCTCTTTCCTTATTATTGTGTACTCCTGGGGAAACACGGCATTTGTTATGATTCCAGATAGTTTTGTTTCAGTGAGTTCGATTACATCTGGGTTCTCTTCTTGTGCTCTTTCCCTTAGTTAACTTGCCTTGCTTGTGATCCCATCTTGTTCGAGTACATTACCCTGAAACTGACTCTCTTCTGCTTCTCCTCTGGGGGGGGGTCTGGGGTGAGTGGGAGCTGGGAGGATCTGGTACATAGAAACTGCTGGAAGAGGAAGGTCTTGGGGGGTGGGGGGGGGAGGGTAGGGGGGTTGGTGAGAGGGGGAGAGTTGGGGGGTGAGAGGGGGAGGTTTGGGAGGGGTGAGAGGGGGAGGGTTGGGGATGGGGAGAAGGGGGGGTTTGGGGGGGCAGTAAAAAGGGGGGAGGGCGTTGGGGGAAAGGGAAGGCTGAGGTGGGTGAGGAAGAGTGGAGGGTTTTGGGGAGTGGTGGAAAGGGGAAGGCTTAGGTGAGATGGGTTAGAGTGGGGGGGCTTAGGGGGGCGAGGGAGAACGGAGGGTTTGTGGGTGGGAGAGACAGGAGGGCATGTGGGAGAAGGGAGGGCTTGGGGGATGGGGGAGAGGGGAAGTCCTGGGAGGAGGGGTGAGTCTGAGGAGGGGGTGAGTGGGAGGAGAGGGGTGAGTGGGAGGAGGGGAGTGGGTGGGGTGACGGTGCCTTAGGTGGGTGCTTAGTGGGGGGCTGACAGGGGTTGGGGGAGGTAGGGTGTCTGCTGGTAGAATGTGGGGGTGGTGTCGCACTCCGTGTGGCTATTGCACTGTTTGAAGAGGTTTTCCCTCTCCCCTCTGGGATTGTAGGGATCGGAGTTGTGGTTCCCTGATTCCTTTCCCTCTCCCTGCGCTCCTTTCTCGCGTCTGCAGCCTGCTTTCTCTCTTCCCTTGCCATATCCCACTGCAGGAATACTTTTTTGAACTTCTCTACATTTGCTAGACCGCTCTTCCTTGCTAACAGTTCCTCTTTCGTGATTTCGCTCATGAATACCACCTTTATCATTCGGTCTCTGTCCTTGTTGTACTTTCAAATCCTGAAAACCTTTTCAACATTTTGTTCAGTTCCCTCCATCCTTACCTCTTTAAGGATCTCGGTAACTATGTTTTTGTCCTTGTCTCTCCGCTCCTTTGGCCTGGTCCCTGTTTGCTCTTTAATGCCAGCTACTACTACTGCTCTTTTTCTCTCTATCAGCCGGCTAGTACATCTAGCTGCTTCCTGAGAGGAAGCCACTTCCATGGCAACTTCCTTAACTGCAGACCTAGCTTCAGGGCTATTTTTAAGCATTTCTGCAAATGAGAGCTGAGGTGTGGAGGTCCCCTCCACAGTAGCATTCCTGTCTCCCTGAGGCCCGGTTTGAGTCTGGTATTGTGGAGAAGTCTCCTTCAGGCATCTTATCTCCTCCTTTGCTGCTCTTAGTTCATCTTGCAGGTTGGTAACTGTCTCCCTCATTACCCTCAGTCCTTCACTGAATTCATCCCACATTTGCTGGAATACTCCCTTCATCCAGGCTTCCTGTTCTACCCCATCCTCTGAATTTGTTCCAGCCGCAATTGTCATCCTGCGTTTGTCACCCCGAGTTCGTGTCCCTTCCATGTTTTCCCTATGAGAGAGAGAGGGAGGGAGGGGAGGGAGGGNCCGTGAGGCCAGTCTTAGAGTATGCCGCCTCATCATGGAGTCCCATCTGAAGAAGCATATAATGAAACTGGAAAAGGTTCAGAGGTTTGCAACGAGACTCGTCCCAGAGCTACGAGGGATGGGGTGTGAGGAGCGCCTGAGGGAACTGTGCCTTACGACATTAGAAAGAAGAAGGGAGAGGGGGGACATGATAGGAACGTATAAAATACTCAGAGGGATTGACAGAGTGAACATAGACGAAATGTTCACCGGAATAGTAACAGAACGAGGGGACATGGATGGAAGTTGGAAACTCAGATGAGTCACAGAGATGTTAGGAAGTTTTCTTTTAGCGAGAGAGTAGTGGGAAAATGGAATGCACTTAAGGAACAGGTTGTGGAAGCAAATACTGTTCATAATTTTAAAAACAGGTATGATAGGGAAATGGGACAGGAGTCGTTGCTGAAAACAACTGATGCTCGAAAGGCGGGATCCAAGAGTCAATGGTCGATCCTGCAGACACATATAGGTGAGTATATATAAGTGAGTACACACACACACACACACACACACAGGTTATGCCAGGTTGGCTAACATAAGAACGGCCTTTAGAAACTTGTGTGAGGAATCTTTCAGAACATTATATACCACATATGTCAGACCAATCCTGGAGTATGCGGCTCCAGCATGGAGTCCTTATCAAGTCAAGCATAAGACTAAACTGGAAAAGGTTCAAAGGTTTGCCACCAGACTAGTACCCGAGCTGAGAGGTATGAGCTACGAGGAGCGACTGCAGGAATTAAACCTCACTTCGTTGGAAGACAGAAGAGTTAGGGTGGACATGATCACCACATTCAAGATTCTCAGGGGAATCGACAGGGTTGATAAAGACAGGCTGTTTAACACAAGGGGCACACGCACTAGGGGACACAGGTGGAAACTGAGTGCCCAAATGAGCCACAGAGATATTAGAAAGAACTTTTTTAGTGTCAGAGTGGTTGACAAATGGAATGCATTAGGAAGCGATGTGGTGGAGGCTGACTCCATACACAGTTTCAAGTGTAGATATGATAGAGCCCATTAGGCTCAGGAAACTGTACACCTGTTGATTGACGGTTGAGAGGCGGGACCAAAGAGCCAGAGCTCAACCCCCGCAAGCACAACTAGGTGAGTACAACTAGGTGAGTACACACACACAATCTTGTGTGTGTGTCAATCTTGATCTTGTGTCAGCTCTGATCGTGAGCAGACGTGTAGGTTCAGCAGTCCGCGTAAACCGAGGGAACAATAGGGTCAAGGGAGCGGGTGCACTGTGCAGTGAGAATCGGGACAGTGTAAATTGAACAGTGGCATTGTAATGCAACACATTGATCACATCTCGTGGTGAATTATCTTAGTGAATTTAGAGAAGATAGCTAGTGAAGATCGACTTCTTGAGGCAGCATCAGTCCCATCAGCCAGGACCCACGTGGTGACCTGAAGACCTCACAGGATTACTGACGACCCGCCGTGTATTCACCTAGAGTGCTTGTGGGGGGCTGGCTGGTAAGTGTCTCTCATAAGTCTCCAACAGTGTGCAAGGTTTATATAATATCATATCATAGACACTATTGCATTCCATTCAATATTTCAATCGTAATAATACAATCGTGGTAGACAGGTAACAGGGACAGCAACTGTGAGCTCACTGGGAACCCAGATAAGCCGCTAATCCCCCCCCCACCCCCGCCGTAATCTGAAGACTACACCTCACCCACCTCTTAACCCCCCATCTCACTCTCCCAACACCCCCCCACCAACCCAACTCTCCCAAAACACTCCCCCCCCCCACCACACCCACTCTCACACTAGGACTATTCTTGTTCTCTCTCTCTTGCACTCTCTCTTGCTCTCTCTCTCTTGACAAGGGCAAAATGGCAGGTGGACGCAACAGGGACACAGGGAACAGCCAGAGTGACCAAGCGAAGGACATGCTAACCCAAGTTCTGGAGGAATTCAGGAAGGAGATGCAGGAAATAAGGATTACAATTAACAACCTGCAAAGTGAGCTGACATCAGCAAGGGAGGAGATCAAATCCCTCACAGAGAAATATAAAGAGACCGAACATCAGATTATCATCCAAAGGGAAGGTGGGAATGTTACATTGGAAGGAAATGCCTCTGTACCTGAAACTTTTGCGGACATATTGAAAAAGAGCTCAGAGTCTATGGACACAGTGAGGGAGGCAACCATGCAAGCAACTACCTCACAGGAAGCAGCAAGGTGCACCACTCAGCTGCTGGAGAGAAAAAAGATCAGTGGAAGTTGTAGGCATCAAAGAACAGGAAGGATCCAACAGGCAAGAATGGAATAGCAAAGATAGAGAGGCAGTACAGGGGCTACTGAAGGGGTTACAGAAGGGGAGGGGCTGAAAGAAACATTGAGAAGGTTTTCAGGTTGGGCTGGTACAACAAGGACAGAAACCGACTTGTAAAGGTGGTGTTTACAAACGAAACCACGAAGGAGGATATTCTCGAAAGGAAGAGTCGACTGCAACATGTGGAGGGATACAAGAAAGTATTCCTGCAGAGGGACAGAACGAAGGAGGAGAGAGCCAGGGCAGCAGAGGCAAGGAGGAAGCGCAGGGAGAGAGGAGCAAACCAGGAAATCACAGCCCCCAACACAACAGTCCAAGAGACAAGAGGCGAACGCAAAACCAGCATCCCAGCAACACCAGAGGGGAGGGCAACACTACCACCCCCTTCTGCATAGAAACCCTCCCTTCCCCTCACCCTACCTGCCCCCACCCAACCTCCCTCCCACCCTTCCACACCATTCTTAACCTGTCACCCCTTCCCATTCCTATCATGTCCCCCCTCCCACCTTTTCCCCCCCTGTCCCCCCTCCCCCTTCATCCCATACCCTCCTATCTCTCCTCCCCCCTCACCCGTATTCTCCATGTCCCCCTATCTCCTTAACCCACACCCTACCTGTCCCCATTTCCCTGAAACCCCCACCCCTCACCCCAAACTCCTCTGAGACCCTGCAAACCACCTCACAGATCTTCTCACCCACGGAAAAGCTTCCCACACCAGCAGAATGCTCGCCAAGAAAGGGGCAAGACAATGAACTGAAGAAAGTGAGCTTCAAGGCAATGTACACTAACATAGATGGGATTACAAATAAAACAAGTGAACTCGGAGAATGGGCACTAGAAGAAAACCTAGACATAATAGCACTCACAGAAACAAAGCTAACAAACACCATAACAAACGCAGTGTTTCCACAGGGCTACTATGTAGTGAGGAAAGAGAGAGAAGGGAGAGGAGGAGGTGGTGTAGTTTTGCTACTAAGAGAAGGTTGGAGTTTCGAAAAGATTGTAATTCAGAACTGTGAAGGTTTCAGTGACTACATATCAGGCACCATAGCAACTGGAGGACAGAAAATTATAGTAGTAGTCATATATAACCCCCCACCGAATGACAGAAGACCCAGACAGGAATATGATAGAAACAACTTGGCCACCATCAATATAATAGAGAGAGCAGCTTCTGTGGCTAGCAGGAACTGATCCAGACTGCTAATCATGGGAGACTTCAACCATGGAAAGATAGATTGGGGGAACAGAGACCCACATGGAGGCCCAGACACATGGAGAGCTAAGCTGCTGGATGTGGCAACAAGAAACTTTCTAAGTCAACACGTCAAGGGACCGACAAGAATGAGAGGAGGGGATGAACCAGCCTTGCTTGATCTGATATTTACCCTAAATAAGTCGGATGTAAGGGAAGTTAAGTTGGAGGCTCCCTTGGGAATGAGTGATCATAGAGTATTGAGCTTTGAGTACCTGGTTCAGCTAGGAATTATCTCCCCCCAAAAGAACTGGGAAACATAGGGCTGGCGTACCGAAAGGGAAACTATGAGGAGATGAATATATTCCTAAGGGATATACAATAGGACACAGAACTCAAAACCAAGTCTGTACAAGACATGATGGACTATGTCACACAAAAGTGTCAGGAGGCTGTAAGCAAGTTTGTCCCGGCTCGACAGGAAAAAACAGAAAAGCAAAAGAAGAATCCGTGGTTTAATAGGGAATGTATGAAACCAAAGGAGCTGAACAAAAGGGCATGGAGAAACTTCTGTAATAACAGAACACCAGAAAGTAGACAGAGATACCAGAGAACAAGGAACGAGTATGTTAGTGTGAGAAGAGCAGCTGAGAAAAGGTATGAAAATGATATAGCTAATAAAGCCAAGACCGAACCAAAGCTACTACACAGTCACATCGGGAGGAAGACAGCAGTGAAGGAACAGGTGATGAAACTTAGGATGGGTGAGGACAGGTACACAGAGAAGGACTAAGAGGTGTGTGAGGAACTCAACACAAGGTTCCAGGAGGTCTTCACAAAATAACAAGGAGAAGTCACGTCACTAGGATAGGTGGCAGGAAACCAGGCGACCTGGGAAAAGTTCGAAATTACAAGAGATGAGGTCAAGAAGCACCTATTGGAGCTGGACGTGAGAAAGCTGTTGGGCCGGACGGAATCTCACCATGGGTATTGAAAGAGTGTGCAGGAGCACTTTAATTGCCACTCTCCATAGTGTATAATAGGTCAATGGAAACAGGAGACCTACCAGAAATATGGAAGATGGCTAATGTAGTCCCAATATACAAAAAGGGTGACAGACAAGAGGCACTGAACTACAGGCCAGTGTCCTTAGCTTGTATACCATGCAAGGTGATGGAGAAGATCGTGAGAAAAAACCTAGTAACACATCTGGAGAGAAGAGACTTCGTGACAACCCAACAACATGTGTTCAGGGAGGGTAAATCTTGCCTCACAGGGTTAATAGAATTCTATGATCAGGTGACAAAAAATTAAGCAAGAAAGAGAAGGATAGGCGGACTGGATTTTTTTGGACTGTCGGAAAGCCTTTGACACAGTACCCAATGAAAGGCTGATGCAAAAGCTGGAGAAACAGGCAGGAGTAACTGGTAGGGCGCTCCAGTGGATAAGGGAGTACCTAAGCAATAGGAAGAAGAGAGTTACAGTGAGGGGTGAGACCTCAGATTGGCGTGAAGTCACCAGTGGAGTCCCTCAGGGCTCTGTACTCGAACCTATCTTGTTTCTGATATACGTAAATGATCTCCCAGAGGGTGTAAACTCATTCCTCTCAATGTTTGCTGACGACGCCAAAATTATGAGAAGGATTAAGACAGAGGAGGACAGCTTGAGGCTTCAAGAAGACCTGGACAAGCTGCAGGAATGGACGAACAAATGGTTGTTAGAGTTTAACCCTAGCAAATGTAATGTAATGAAGTTAGGGGTAGGAAGCAGGAGACCAAATACAAGGTATCATTTGGGAGATGAAGTACATCAGGAGTCAGAGAGAGAGAAAGACCTGGGGGTTGATTTCACTCCAGACCTGTCCCCTGAAGCTCACATCAAGAGGATAACATCTGCGGCATATGCCAGGTTGGCTAACATAATAACGACCTTTAGAAACCTGTGTAAAGAACCCTTTCAGAACATTATATACCACACATATCAGACCAATCCTGGAGTATGCGGCTCCATCATAGAGTCCATATCTAGTCAAGCATAAGAATAAACTGGAAAAGGTTCAAAGGTTTGCCACCAGACTAGTACCCGTGCTGAGAGGTATGAGCTACGAGGAGAGACTACGGGAATTAAACCTCATTTCGTTGGAAGATAGAAGAGTTAAGGAGGACATGATCACCACATTCAAGATTCTCAAGGGAATCGACAGGGTTGATAAAGACAGGCTATTTAACACAAGGGGGGCACATGCACTAGGGGACACAGGTGGAAACTGAGTGCCCAAATGAGCCACAGAGATATTAGAAAGAACTTTTTTAGTGTCAGAGTGGTTGACAAATGGAATGCATTAGGAAGTAATGTGGTGGAGGCTGACTCCATACACAGTTTCAAGTGTAGATATGATAGAGCCCAATAGGCTCAAGAACCTGTATAACTGTTGAGAGACGGTTGAGAGGCGGGACCAAAGAGCCAGAGCTCAACCCCCACAAGCACAACTAGGTGAGTACAACTAGGTGAGTACACACAGACACACATACACACACACACACCTTTGGTGAGGAATGTTCACACACACACACACACCTCGGGTGAGGAATGTACACACACACACGCTTCTAGAGAGAAAAAGATCAGTGGTAGTTGTAGGCATCAAAAAACAGGAAGGGTCCAATAGGCAAGAATGGAATAGCAAGGATAGAGAGTCAGTACATGGGCTACTGAATGGGTTACAGATGGAAGGGGCTGAGGAAAACATATAGAAGTTTTTCAGGTTAGGCTGGTACAACAAGGACCCAAACCGACTCGTAAAGGTGGTGTTTACAAACGAGGCCACGAAGGAGGTTACTCAAGAAAGCAAGAGACGTCTGCAGTATGTGGGAGAATACAAGAAAGTATTCCTGCAAAGGGACAGGATTGAAGGAGGAGAAAGCCAGGGCAGCTGGGGCAAGGAGGAGGCGCAGGGAGAGAGGAGTAAACCACGAAATCACAGCCCCCAATACAACAGTCCCAGAGACAAGAGGAGAACCCACAACCAGCATCCCAGCAACACTAGAGGCAAGGGCAACACCCCCCCCCCCACCGTGCATAGAAATTTTACCTTCCCCTCACCCTACCGGCCCCCACCCAAACCTCCCTCCCCCCCACACCATTCTGACCCTGTCACCCCTCCCCAATTCCCATCCTATCCCCCCTCTCCATCCCCCCTGTCCCCCCTCCCCCTTTATCCCATACCTTCCCTATCCCTCTCCCCCCCTTTACCCTATATCCTCCATTTCCCCCTATATCCTTAACCCACACCCTACCTGTCCCCCCTTCCCTTGAACTTCCACCCCCACCCAAAAATCCTCTGAGACCCTGCAAACCACCTCACAGATCTTCTCACCCAGGGAACAGCTTTCCCCACCAGCAGAATGCTCGCCAAGAAGAGGACAAGAAAATGGACAGAAGAAAATAAGCTTCAAGGCAATGTACATTAACATAGATGGGATTACAAATAAAACAAGTGAACTTGGAGAACGGGCACTAGAAGAAAACCTAGACATAATATCACTCACAGAAACAAAGCTAACGAAATACCATAACAAATGCAGTGTTTCCACAGGACTACTATGTAGTGAGGAAAGAGAGAGAAGGGAGAGGAGGAGGTGGTGTAGCTTTGCTGATAAGAAAAGGCTGGGACTTTGAGGAAATGGTTATTCAGGGCTGTGAAGGTTTCAGTGACTACATATCCGGCACCATAGCAACTGGAGGACAGAAAATTATAGTAGTAGTCATATATAACCCCCCACCCCCCACCGAACGACAGAAGACCCAGACAGGAATATGATAGAAACAACATGGCCATCATCAATATAATAGAGAGATCAGCTTTTGTGGCTAGCAGGAACGGATCCAGACTACTAATCATGGGAAACTTCAACCATGGGAAGATAGACTGGGGAAACAGAGACCCACATGGAGGCCCAGACACATGGAGAGCTAAGCTGCTGGACGTGGCAACAAGAAACTTTCTAAGTCAACACGTCAAGGGACCGACAAGAATGAGAGGAGAGGATGAACCAGCTTTGCTTGATCTGATATTTACCCTAAATGAGTCAGATATAAGGGAAGTTAAGTGGAAGCTCCCTTGGGAATGAGTGATCATAGTGTATTGAGCTTTGAGTACCTGGTTGAGCTAGGAATTATCACCCCCCAAAAAAAACTGTGAAACAAAGGGCTGGCGTACCGAAAGGGAAACTATGAGGAGATGAATATATTCCTAAGGGATATTCAATGGGACACAGAACTCAAAACCAAGTCTGTACAAGACATGATGGACTATGTCACACAAAAAAGTCAGGAGGCTGTAAGCAGGTTTGTCCCAGCCCGACAGGAAAAAACAGAAAAGCAAAAGAAGAATCCGTGGTTTAATAGGGAATGTATGAAACCAAAGGAGCTGAACAAAAGGGCATGGAGAAACTTCTGTAATAACAGAACACCAGAAAGTAGACAGAGATACCAGAGAACCAGGAACGAGTATGTTAGTGTGAGAAGAGCAGCTGAGAAAAGGTATGAAAATGATATAGCTAATAAAGCCAAGACCGAACCAAAGCTACTACACAGTCACATCAGGAGGAAGACAACAGTGAAGGAACAGGTGATGAAACTTTGAGTGGGCGAGGACAGGTACACAGAGAATGATAAAGAGGTGTGTGAAGAACTCAACAAAAGGTTCCAGGAGGTCTTTACAATAGAACAGGGAGAAGTCACGGCGCTAGGAGAGGTGGCAGCAAACCAGGTGACCTTGGAAAGGTTCGAAATTACAAGAGATGAGGTCAAGAAGCATCTATTGGAGCTGGATGTGAGAAAAGCTGTTGGGCCGGATGGAATCTCACCATGGGTATTGAAAGAGTGTGCAGGAGCACTTTGCTTGCCACTCTCCATAGTGTATAGTAGGTCACTGGAAACGGGAGACCTACCAGAAATATGGAAGACTGCTAATGTAGTACCAATATTAAAAAGGGTGACAGACAAGAGGCACTGAACTACAGGCCAGTGTCCTTAACTTGTATACCATGCAAGGTGATGGAGAAGATTGTGAGAAAAAACCTAGTAACACATCTGGAGAGAAGAGACTTCGTGACAACCCATCAACATGGGTTCAGGGAGGGTAAATCTTGCCTTACAGGCTTGATAGAATTCTACGATCAGGTGACAAAGATTAAGCAAGAAAGAGAAGGATGGGCGGACTGCATTTTTTTGGACTGTCGGAAAGCCTTTGACACAGTACCCCATAAAAGGTTGATGCATAAGCTGGAGAAACAGGCAGGAGTAACTGGTAGGGCGCTCCAGTGGATAAGGGAGTACCTAAGCAATAGGAAGCAGAGAGTTACAGTGAGGGGTGAGACCTCAGAATGGCGTGAAGTCACCAGTGGAGTCCCACAGGGCTCTGTACTTGGACCTATCCTGTTTCTGATATACGTAAATGATCTCCCAGAGGGTATAGACTCATTCCTCTCAATGTTTGCTGACGACGCCAAAATTATGAGAAGGATTAAGACAGAGGAGGACAGCTTGAGGCTTCAAGAAGACCTGGACAAGCTGCAGGAATGGTCGAACAAATGGCTGTTAGAGTTTAACCCAAGCAAATGTAATGTAATGAAGATAGGGGTAGGAAGCAGGAGACCAGATACAAGGTATCATTTGGGAGATGAAATACTTCAAGAGTCAGAGAGAGAGAAAGACCTGGGGGTTGATATCACGCCAGACCTGTCCCCTGAAGCTCATATCAAGAGGATAACATCAGCAGCATATGCCAGGTTGGCTAACATAAGAACGGCCTTTAGAAACTTGTGTAAGGAATCTTTCAGAACATTATATACCACATATGTCAGACCAATCCTGGAGTATGCGGCTCCAGCATGGAGTCCATATCTAGTCAAGCATAAGACTAAACTGGAAAAGGTTCAAAGGTTTGCCACCAGACTAGTACCCGAGCTGAGAGGTATGAGCTACGAGGAGAGACTACGGAATTAAACCTCACTTCGTTGGAAGACAGAAGAGTTAGGGGGGACATGATCACCACATTCAAGATTCTCAGGGGAATCGACAGGGTTGATAAAGACAGGCTGTTTAACACAAGGGGCACACGCACTAGGGGACACAGGTGGAAACTGAGTGCCCAAATGAGCCACAGAGATATTAGAAAGAACTTTTTTAGTGTCAGAGTGGTTGACAAATGGAATGCATTAGGAAGCGATGTGGTGGAGGCTGACTCCATACACAGTTTCAAGTGTAGATATGATAGAGCCCAATAGGCTCAGGAAACTGTACACCTGTTGATTGACGGTTGAGAGGCGGGACCAAAGAGCCAGAGCTCAACCCCCGCAAGCACAACTAGGTGAGTACAACTAGGTGAGTACACACACACACACACCTCGGGTGAGGAATGTACACACACACACGCTTCTGGAGAGAAAAGATCAGTGGTAGTTGTAGGCATAAAAAAAAGGAAGGATCCAATAGGCAAGAATGGAATAGCAAGGATAGAGAGTCAGTACATGGGCTACTGAATGGGTTACAGATGGAAGGGGCTGAGCAAAACATATAGAAGTTTTTCAGGTTAGGCTGGTACAACAAGGACCCAAACCGATTCGTAAAGGTGGTGTTTACAAACGAGGCCACGAAGGAGGTTATTCTAGAAAGCAAGAGACGTCTGCAGTATGTGGGAGAATACAAGAAAGTATTCCTGCAGAGGAACAGGATGAAGGAGGAGAAAGCCAGGGCAGCTGGGGCAAGGAGGAGGCGCAGGGAGAGAGGAGTAAACGATGAAATCACAGCCCCCAATACAACAGTCCCAGAGACAAGAGGAGAACCACAACCAGCATCCCAGCAACACTAGAGGCAAGGGCAACACCCACCCCCCACCCGTGCATAGAAATTTACCTTCCCCTCACCCTACCGGCCCCCACCCAAACCTCCCTCCCCCCCACACCATTCTGACCCTGTCNAAAAGGTTGATGCATAAGCTGGAGAAACAGGCAGGAGTAACAGGTAGGGCGCTCCAGTGGATAAGGGAGTACCTAAGCAATAGGAAGCAGAGAGTTACAGTGAGGGTGAGACCTCAGACTGGCGTGAAGTCACCAGTGGAGTCCCACAGGGCTCTGTACTTGGACCTATCCTGTTTCTGATATACGTAAATGATCTCCCAGAGGGTATAGACTCATTCCTCTCAATGTTTGCTGACGACGCCAAAATTATGAGAAGGATTAAGACAGAGGAGGACAGCTTGAGACTTCAAGAAGACCTGGACAAGCTGCAGGAATGGTCGAACAAATGGCTGTTAGAGTTTAACCCAAGCAAATGTAATGTAATGAAGATAGGGGTAGGAAGCAGGAGACCAGATACAAGGTATCATTTGGGAGATGAAATACTTCAAGAGTCAGAGAGAGAAAGACCTGGGGGTTGATATCACGCCAGACCTGTCCCCTGAAGCTCATATCAAGAGGATAACATCAGCAGCATATGCCAGGTTGGCTAACATAAGAACGGCCTTTAGAAACTTGTGTAAGGAATCTTTCAGAACATTATATACCACATATGTCAGACCAATCCTGGAGTATGCGGCTCCAGCATGGAGTCCATATCCAGACTAGTAATCCGAGCTGAGAGGTATGAGCTACGAGGAGCGACTGCAGGAATTAAACCTCACTTCGTTGGAAGACAGAAGAGTTAGGGGGGACATGATCACCACATTCAAGATTCTCAGGGGAATCGACAGGGTTGATAAAGACAGGCTGTTTAACACAAGGGGCACACGCACTAGGGACACAGGTGGAAACTGAGTGCCCAAATGAGCCACAGAGATATTAGAAAGAACTTTTTTAGTGTCAGAGTGGTTGACAAATGGAATGCATTAGGAAGCGATGTGGTGGAGGCTGACTCCATACACAGTTTCAAGTGTAGATATGATAGAGCCCATTAGGCTCAGGAAACTGTACACCTGTTGATTGACGGTTGAGAGGCGGGACCAAAGAGCCAGAGCTCAACCCCCGCAAGCACAACTAGGTGAGTACAACTAGGTGAGTACACACACACCACACACACACACACACACACACACACACACACACACACACACACACACACACACACACACACACACACACACACACCTCGGTGATGAATGTACACACACACACACCTCGGGTTAAGAATGTAAACACACACACACACACACACACACACACACACACACACACACACACACACACACACACACACACACACACACACACACATGTAATGGAATGCATTAGGCAGTGATGTGGTGGAGGCTGACTCCATACACATTTTTAAATGTAGATATGATAGAGCCCAGTAGCTCAGAATCTGTACACCAGTTGATTGACAGTTGAGAGGCGGGACCAAAGAGCCAAACCTCAACCCCCGCAAGCAGAAATTGGTGAGTACAAATAGGTGAGTGCACACACACCTCGGGTGACGAATGTACACACATACACACCTCGGGTGAGGAATGTGCACACACAGACACCTCGGGTGAGGAATGTGCACACATACACACCTCGGGTGAGGAATGTGCACACACACACACCTTGGGTGAGGAATTGCACACACACACACCTCGGGTGAGGAATGTGCACACATACACACTTCGGGTGAGGAATGTGCACACACACACACACACCTCGGTGAGGAATGTGCACACACACACACCTCGGGTGAGGAATGTGCACACATACAAACCTCGGTGAGAATGTGCACACATACACACCTCGGGTGAGGAATGTGCACACACACACACCTCAGGTGAGGAATGCAAACACACACACACACCTCGGGTGAGGAATGCACACACACACACACACACACACACACACACACACACACACACACACACACACCACACACACACACACACACACACACACACACACTCACACACTTGTGCTGTGACCATCGTGTTGGGTGGACGTGGGATGGGAGCTCCTGGTTCACTAGTGGAGTGGGTGGTGTAATCAGGCAACTTCGAAGTGAAAAAGTGTGTACAAGTGAATGAAAAAAAACCTTGGGTTTTGACCAAAGCCATGAGGTAGTGAAGAAAAACAGTATAAGTAGCATAATTGAAAATAGTTGATGAAGTACTGTGGCAGTGTGCAGTGTGGAGCAGACATCACCGACCTCTGACCGTGACCTCACCCCCAGCAGCAACCTTCCCATCACCACGTGGGAGACGCTTGGAGATTCACTCACCTATTGTGTTAGCAGGACGGTAAGATACTTGGAGCCTCCCTGTGGGTAAGGTTGGATTATAGCAATGACTAGGTCAGGAAGGGCGTCTAGGTCCAGCAGTATTATTATTGAAGAAGATAGGTTTGTGGAGAAGATGATTGGGAAATTTGTAGAGAAGAGGGATGTCTGGATAGATGATATAATCCAGGGGATTAAAAGTGAAATCTTTATTAAGATACAGGACGAGGTTCAGAGACTCAAACAAGAGTTTATGGATTATATTCAAGAGGAAATCGGGAAGAGCAGGGTAGAATGGCAAGGAGAAATAACTAGGCTTACTAATGAATTTGGCAGGAATGAGGGAAGCTTGGCAGGGGAAGGGGGAGTAGTAGTAGGTAGAGTAGCGGGAGTGGGAGGGGTGGGGGTCAGCCAAGGAGGGGGCCACCAGCATGAACCTGAACTGAGAAAGAGGACAATCATAATCCATGGATTGCTTGAAGCCACGGCACCATCGAGGCAGGAAAGGATGGAGATTGAGGATTTGGAGCTACAGGGGATTTTGAGAGACATGAGAGCCTATATGGCAGGGAATGAGGTGCAAGTCCACTGACGCATTGGGACATACAACTGTAACAGGAAACGACCTGTCCTGGTACAGTTCATAACGAAGAGGCAGTGGGTTATATACTGCATCACAAATACTTACTCAGAGGTAGCGAAAATTACTACAACGTATATATTGACAAATTCATGACGAATGAGGAGCAGATAGCCCACAGAGCAAGCAAACCTCCACAATACAACTCTTCCCATTTGAGCGTAGTTACACACCACACTACTAATCCACCCCATGCTAACCAGCTCACAACTGCTTCTCAGGTCACTCCCTCCCCAAATCAGCCCTCCTTGCCCCTGCTTATCTCCCCAACACTTCCCTTGACCCCTCTGACCCCACTGCAGTCAAATTCATCCCACATTCCAAGGACCCCCTCATCACCTGAACCCCCCAAACCCGTCCAGCCCTCATCCCCTCAACCCCAAAAACCCACCCAGCCCTCATCCCCTCAACCCCCAAACCTACCCAGCCCTCACCCCTCCTCATCCCCTCTCCTTCCATGTGACCCTGCACCCTTGCGAGGGTGATGGGAGGTTCCCCCCACCCTCTCTATCCTTCCGCCTCCCAACCTCTCAACCTCTATCTGACTCCCAACCTTACGCTATCTCCTAACCCCTCTATGTCTATCAGACCCTCCCTAATCTTCAGACCCAGTATGCCCTTCTACTCCAGACCTACCTACCCAGGCCCTACCCAGACCCTCCTACCTACCATCCTAGAAGCCCAGCCCCCATTAGCCCCCAAGCACCCTCCCGACCTCTTTCAC
>WNGS01168078.1:6283-22688 GCA_020271785.1 Procambarus virginalis | reverse complement strand
TGAAAGCAAAGGAGAGCTGAACAAAAGGGCATGGAGGAACTTCCGTAATAACAGAACACCAGAAAGTAGAGAGAGAGACCAGAGAACCAGGAACGAGTATGTCAGTGTGAGAAGAGCAGCAGAGAAAAAGGTATGAAAATGATATAGCTAACAAAGCCAAGACTGACCAAAGCTACTACACAGTCACATCAGGAGGAAGACAACAGTGAAGGAACAGGTGATTAAACTTAGGGTGGGCGAGGGACAGGTACACAGAGAATGACAAAGAGGGTGTGTGAAGAACTCAACAAAAGGTTCCAGGAGGTCTTTACAATAGAACAGGGAGATATCACGGCGCTGGGAGAGGTGGCAGCAAACCAGGTGACCTTGGATAGGTTCGAAATTACAAGAGATGAGGTCAAAAAGCACCTATTGGAGCTGGAGTGGATGTGAGAAAAGCTGTTGGGCCGGATGGAATCTCGCCATGGGTATTGAAAGAGTGTGCAGGAGCACTTTGCTTACCACTCTCCATAGTGTATAGTAAGTCACTGGAAACGGGGGACCTACCAGAAATATGGAAGACTGCTAATGTAGTACCAATATACAAAAAGGGTGACAGACAAGAGGCACTGAACTACAGGCCAGTGTCCTTAACTGTGTATACCATGCAAGGTGATGGAGAAGATTGTGAGAAAAAACCTAGTAACACATCTGGAGAGAAGAGACTTCGTGACAACCCATCAACATGGGTTCAGGGAGGGTAAATCTTGCCTTACAGGTGATAGAATTCTACGATCAGGTGACAAGAATTAAGCAAGAAAGAGAAGTGGGCGGACTGCATATTTTTTGGACTGTCGGAAAGCCTTTGACACAGTACCCCATAAAAGGTTGATGCATAAGCTGGAGAAACAGGCAGGAGTAACAGGTAGGGCGCTCCAGTGGATAAGGGAGTACCTAAGCAATAGGAAGCAGAGGTTACAGTGAGGGGTGAGACCTCAGACTGGCGTGAAGTCACCAGTGGAGTCCCACAGGGCTCTGTACTTGGACCTATCCTGTTTCTGATATACGTAAATGATCTCCCAGAGGGTATAGACTCATTCCTCTCAATGTTTGCTGACGACGCCAAAATTATGAGAAGGATTAAGACAGAGGAGGACAGCTTGAGACTTCAAGAAGACCTGGACAAGCTGCAGGAATGGTCGAACAAATGGCTGTTAGAGTTTAACCCAAGCAAATGTAATGTAATGAAGATAGGGGTAGGAAGCAGGAGACCAGATACAAGGTATCATTTGGGAGATGAAATACTTCAAGAGTCAGAGAGAGAGAAAGACCTGGGGGTTGATATCACGCCAGACCTGTCCCCTGAAGCTCATATCAAGAGGATAACATCAGCAGCATATGCCAGGTTGGCTAACATAAGAACGGCCTTTAGAAACTTGTGTAAGGAATCTTTCAGAACATTATATACCACATATGTCAGACCAATCCTGGAGTATGCGGCTCCAGCATGGAGTCCCTATCTAGTCAAGCATAAGACTAAACTGGAAAAGGTTCAAAGGTTTGCCACCAGACTAGTACCCGAGCTGAGAGGTATGAGCTACGAGGAGCGACTGCAGGAATTAAACCTCACTTCGTTGGAAGACAGAAGAGTTAGGGGGGACATGATCACCACATTCAAGATTCTCAGGGGAATCGACAGGGTTGATAAAGACAGGCTGTTTAACACAAGGGGCACACGCACTAGGGGACACAGGTGGAACTGAGTGCCCAAATGAGCCACAGAGATATTAGAAAGAACTTTTTTAGTGTCAGAGTGGTTGACAAATGGAATGCATTAGGAAGCGATGTGGTGGAGGCTGACTCCATTCACAGTTTCAAATGTAGATATGATAGAGCCCATTAGGCTCAGGAAACTGTACACCTGTTGATTGACGGTTGAGAGGCGGGACCAAAGAGCCAGAGCTCAACCCCCGCAAGCACAACTAGGTGAGTACAACTAGGTGAGTACACACACACACACACACACACACACACACACACACACAAACAAGCCAGTAGCGACACATACAGTAGCGATGGTAGGAGACACACGCGATTAGCGAGGTCCGCGGAAATTCCTCAATTTCACGGGACATTGAAGAATTATTGAGGCTAGATCATAGTATTTGGCCTCTCGCAGTGTGTAGCTAGCAGGGTGCTACATAGCATAGTCATATCGCTAGCGATTGTGCAAAGAAATCAAAAGTGGAGCTAGTGGATCACCGGTGCATAGTGTGGAGGACAGCGTATGGTGACCTGACCTGAAGGGCAGCTGGGTCGACCCACCGTGGCCGTGGAACTGGTGATTGTGTTTGTTGGGTGGTGATTGTGATCAGTGATACAGTAAATTAGTGAACCGCAACACAACGATACAGTGACTGACTCCAGAGTTTTGTGTAGATAGAAGAACACCTTAGTGAATCACCTAGTGGAAGCCGATGACGGGGCATCATCATCGACCATATGTCATCACTCATCTAGTTGTGTGAGCGGGAAACAATCTGGTAGGTACCCGCCTTTCTGGTCAATTAATCAGGTGTACAGTGTGAGGTAAAATAGTATCAAATTCTTGTTCAGGATATTATATATCTTTAAAATTTCAGCGTGGCTCATTGGGTAGAAGTTACCGCTTACGGGAACTAGGGACACACTCACGCACGCACGCGCACACGCACCCCACACCCCACACACACGCGCCCCTGATTATTAACACATTTCGTGGAAAAAGGATAAAAACCTCCCATAATCCTCCCTCACTCTACTTGCCGTAAGCTGACCTCACCTCACCTCTCAACCCCATCCCAAGGCACACACGCTCTCTCTCTCTCTCTCATTCTTTCTCTTTCTCACTCGCTCTCTCTCTGTCTCTCGCTCTCGTTCTTGCTCTCTCTCGCTTGCTCTCTCTTTCTTGCTCTCTCTCTCTCTTGTTCGCTCTCTCTGGGTCTCTCCTGTTCTCTCTTTTGCTCTTTTGCTCTCTCTCTCTCCCTTGCTACCTCTCTTGACAAGGGGCAAAATGGCAGGAGGCCGAAACAGGGTTATGGGAAGCAGCCAGGGCGATCAAACGCAGGAATTGCTACACCAAGTACTGGAGGAATTCAGGAGGGAGATGAATGAAATGAGGATTACAATTAACAACCTGCAAAGTGAGCTGACATCAGCAAGGGAGGAGATCAAATCTCTCACAGCGAAAAATAAAGAGACCGAGCATCAGATTATCATCCAAAGGGAAGGTGGGAATGTTACATTGGAAGGAAATGCCTCTGTACCTGAAACATTTGCGGACATATTGAAAAAGAGCTCAGAAGCAATGGCCACAGTGAGGGAGGTCAGATCAACCAGCACGTTTCCGTTCCCAATTTCCAGAAATTGATATGAGAATATCTCAACTGATGGATCGTTTTGCAGCTGGACACGCCAATTTGTAGTTAATTTTAACGTCTTTATGTGGCGCCACAAAGTAGAGTATTTCAGGGCAGCATTTATTTCGTCCGCTGGTGTCGATAGAGGAGTTACAGGTAATGTTTGCCTGAAATCAACTGCAAGCAATATTAATGCATTCCCAAATGGTCTGATGTTTCCACACAAATCTTGCAATGATCGATGAAGAGCCTCAACCGATTTTTTGTAGTCCATTGTGCATTCATCGCAAACCATAAGTTTGCATTTCTGCAATACTTTTCCCATGCCAAATGCTTTAGAAATGTTGCACGAGGGAGTTTCATTGAATTTCATGTTCAATGTCAATTTCAAAGCCGAATGAGAAGTTTTTCCACCAGGTAGCAATGTCGCAGCTATTTAGGACGATGCAAGAGCTAAGGCTATGCTATTTTGAGATCGAATTGCTGCCAGAATCAATATAATTAGGAAGGTTTTACCTGCTGCTCCCGGCCCGTCTAAGAAGAAGATTTCTCCAAGTCCGTTACTGACAGTTTGAATTATTTGATCGTAAATGTCTTTTTGCTAAAGAGTTAGCTTAGGAATATTTGATTGCACATACGACAACAAATCACCCGTGTTGTAATTTTGTTCACGACGCAATTCTACATCGTACGAAGCAATAGCAGATTGATTCGGTGACGGCATTACCAATTAATTGATTGAGAACTTTGTTCCCAATTTCTAGGCACTAATCCTTAATCATTATCAACGCTTCGCTGTAGATTTCTGCTGTGAAATCCATGTTCATATTTGAATTTTCCTTGCATATTCGACGGACAATATCTTAAGCCGTGTGCGATTTATATTTCTCCCATAACTCTGTTTGTGATGAAGGAAAGCAGACGGTCAATATGATTGCTAACAATGCACGAATTTGATTTGGATGTGACGTGTTTGATGCATCATTAATGCATACATCCCAGTGTCTGTCGTTCTTCAATAAATACAGACCTTGACATGCACTACTGAAAGTGGCATGTGTAACGCCGTTGACAAATCTCAATTGCTGGAAAGTCATTGGACCGAACACATTTACCAACATCATGCGATGAAAGAGGCATTCATCCTGATTGGGATGCATGGTGTACAGTCTGCCTATCGTAGTTTATTGAATATGCCAGGTTGTCCGTCGACTCGCTTTCCTCTTCTGCGTCGTTCAAGTGATTTTCTGCTCGAATTCCATATGTAATATGGAGGCACTTCCGAATACAGCAATGTTTTCGCAAATGCGTCATTCAGACATAACGTTAAGAAAGCAGTTAACGTTGTAGCCGGTGGATTCATAATAATTTCTTGCACATTTGCAGGTGTGAAATATACGCCTTGTCCATTTTCTTGTTTAAAAAAAAATACTAACAAAATATTTCAATTAAAACGCAGATCAATCGACACAGCTCAATTCCACCGCCAATTGCACTGAAAAATAAGAACAGTTAAAAAAAACGAATTAAAAACAATGAAAAATAAATAATAAACTATACTCATGAAATGAAAAGTATGATAAACAACACAGCTCAATTCCAATGCAATGTCACACAAAATATTTAAATCAAAATGAAAATAAATCGAAATCTATGAAAATTCCATTTATCAATGCAATCAGAAACATTGAAATGGAATCGTAACACCTATGTTGCTATTACGTGCAACAGATGGCGCTGTTTTTCTAGAGAAGCATGTTTTTATCTGTCACAGGTGTGGCATCTATAAAGTAGGTACATCAAAACACACGAATTCGAAAGGAACGTTGTGTCAAAATTTCAAAGCAATTGGTGAAGAACTTTCGGAGATTACAGCGTGTGTTGCTCCTACATCCAACAGATGGCGGCATTTAAAAAACAAAAGCATGTTTTTTCCGGTCCCAGGTGAGGCATGTATATAGTAAGTATATAAAAACATGCGCCTATTTTAATGCAACGTTGTGTCAAAATTTCATAGCAATCGGTAAAGAGGTTTCGAAGATTTCCCCTCACACGAAAATCACGGTTTTTCAGAAAAAAACATGTTTTTTCTGTCACAGATGTGACATCTATATAGTATGTATATAAAAACCTGCTTGGATGCGAATGGACCGTTGTGTGAAAATTTCAATGCAATCGGAGAAGAACTTTCGGAGATTAGCGATTTTGAACAAACGAACATATACATTTTTATTTATACAGATGGTAGACAGTGGCTCGCAAAGCTCCTCTTTGCATTGTTTAAGCACCCTCGCAAATACTTCGTCCTAGTCTGGGGATTTGTTTGGTTTCAGTTTTACTATTTGTTTAGTAACATCATCCCTGGTAACTGCTAAATGAGTCAATCTGTCCTCGTCCCCACCCACAGACTTGATCGGCTGTAAGCATAGACTTTAGTTTGACTTTAGTAAATAGAGGTAAAATATTTATTGAAAATACTGCCCATCTGTCATTATTCATTATCTGACATGTCTCAGTTTTTAATGAACCATCCTATCCTTTCCCTAATCTTTGTTTGATATAACTGGAAAAAACACTTTAGGATTTGTCTTTGCTTGCCCTGCTATGCGAACTTCATAGGTAAATTTGCCCCTCCTTATCCCTAACATTCCTAACTTATTGTACGAATTTTTGTTCTAAACTGACTTCCCCATTCTTCATCTTTTTATCCCAAGCTCTTTCTGCCTATAAGGTTCTTCTGATCCTTTGGTATCTATTTTGAGCCATTAGTATTCGATCTACTCAATTTGTATGGTATAATACATCCCTATGCTTTGATACGAATATTTTAAAATAAATTATATTTTGAATCGACATCGATATCCCTTTTTACATCACCCATCGCTGGGTTCACCTCTTCCTCCAAGATCGGTCCCCCCCCCCCCCCACCATGCCCATGACTTTCCAATCAATTTGACCCAAAATATTTCTTAATTATTAAAATCTTATCGAAAATCTGAACAGATTTTTCCTACAAATCCATTCCATTCTATACTAAATCTGATATCGTTGTGATCACTGTTCCCTAGCTCACTCCCTATTTCAATGTCATTAATTTGCATTTCCCTGTTACTTAATACCAAGTCTAAAATATTTTCCCGCGTTGACTCCTTAATGTGTTGCGTAAAAATGCCATCATCAATTAATTCTAGAAAATCTTCTGCTTCATTATTACCTGTTCACTTAAACCAGTTAATTCCACTAAAATTAGTTACCCATGACAAATGCTGTTAGACCTAGTGAGTAATTATCAAAAGAAGGCACCAAACCGGGAAGGCAATGTAGCACCACCAAATGTGCAGAATAATCAGAGGGCGCTAAATATCACCAAGGATGCCAATACAAGAACAGAAGCGCATAAGACGAACGATATCAAAAGTATCCGATTCACCAAGGATTCTATCGAGGGACAATTGACTGCGAAGAACAGTCGGAAAGCAAGACACGCTCGTCCTGGAAGTCAGGACATTCAACAAGAATGTGCACGACTGTAAGAGAAACAATGCAATTTGGACAATAAGGAACAGGGCGGCACTCCAATAAGTGACCGCGAGTTAAAGGCATATGGCCAAGACATAACCTAGCCAGAGCTGTTTCCCACAGCCGGTTACGGAGGTAGGAGGAAGGCCACAGGGGACACACGACCCCTTAAGAGTACCAGTTTGTTACCAATAACAGAAGACCAACAACCCTGCCAACGGGCAAGAATGGAGGAATGAAAAACTGGGTAAAAGTCGGAATATGGAATACCTTTACGGGAGATGGAACAAGTGTGGATAGCTTTCTTAGCGGCAGCATCCGCACGCTCATTTAAAGAGACGCCAGTTGGCTGGGAACCCAGCAAAACTCTACCGACTTAAATTTACTGGAGATAAGAAACAGCCAATGTTGAATCTCAATGATCACAGGGTGGACCGGATTAAAGGACCCCAAAGCCATGAGGGAACTACGAGAGTCAACTACCACTATTAAAGGAGGATTGACAACGAGAAAGCAGGAGACGAAGAGGATGTAGTATAGCATAAAGTTCTGCTGTGAAGATGCTAGCCTAAGGAGGGAGGCTACACATGAGTATGGTCAGGAAAAACAACAGAGTAGCCTACACCGTCAGCAGACTTAGACCCATCGGTGAAGATCGAAACGGAGTGGGAGTGTGAAGAAAAGTGCTCAAGGAAAAGGTGTTTCAGGACCGTAGGAGAGGTAAAAGCTTTAGTGATGCAGGTCAGGGAAGTACAAAATTTGGGAATGGGGACCCTCCATGAGGGCAAAGACGAAACAATACGAGGAGAAACATTGGAAAGACGAACCGAAAGAGAATCTTGTAAGCAAGACAAATGGACAGAAAGAGGAAGGTGGTGAAGAGGAACAAGAACCACAGGAAGGGTAAAAGTCAAAGCACGACAGAGGCGAGTGTGAGGATGCTGTAAGGACCGCACAAGATAACGAAGACAGTAGTTATCACAGTGGTCCTGGAGAAGGAAGAAGCAAGTGTCAGTGTTCAAGCTGAAGGTAGGAGTGGAACGAAAGGCACCAGAGCCGAGGCGCAACCCAGTGTGGTGCAAAAGATCATGACGGCGAAGAGTAGAAGGAGAAGCAGAAAAGTATGCAGGGCAACCATAATCAAGTTTAGACAGGACGAGAGAGGAGTGCAAATAGAGGAGCGTGCGCCTATCCGCACCCCTAAAGTATGGGACAAAACCTTAAGGAGGTTAAGGGCCTTAGAGCATTCAACACTGAGATAAGAGATATGGGTCGACCAGGACAAACGAGTGTCAAAGAATAACCCCAAAAGCTTCGCGGAATCTTTGAACACAAGAGGATGAACACGAAGCGACAAAGAAGGACGAAGAACGATCCGCTTCCGAGTAAAAGTCATAGCACAAGTTTTGGTTGTCGAGAACTTGAAGCCATGATTGGTGGCCCAAGATGACACGGCATCAATCGCAAGTTGAAGCTGCCGTTGAAGGAGAGGTGAATCATCACGTCGACAGCAAAGAGTAAGATTGTCAACATAAAGAGCGGAGAAGATATCAGAAGGGTGAGAGGAAAGAAGACCATTGAGGGCAACCAGAAAAAGAGTAATACTCAGAACACTACCTTGGGGCACACCTTCGTACTGCCGGAAAGAGGCAGAAAAGTGGTACCAAGCCTGACTCTAAAAGTATCGACGAGAGAGGAAACTTTGGAGGAAGAGAGGGAGATTACCACGAATGCCAAAAGAACGAAGCTGGGACAGAATATGGTATTTCCAAGCCGTGTCATAAGCCTTTTCCAGGACAAAAAGGACAGCAACAACGGAGGTCTTCGCAGCAAAAGCAGTACGAATATAGACCTCCAAGTTCACCAGGACATCAGTTTTGCTGCGGCACTTGCGAAAATCAAATTGTGATGTAGAGAGATGGTGATGTTGTTCCAAGAACCACATCAGATGAACATTTACCATACACTCAAAGAGTTTGCAGACAACTTGTGAGGGCAATAGGGCGGAAGTCCGTAGTTTCTCAAATATTCCTAAGCTAACTCTTTAGCAAAAAGACATTTACGATCAAATAATTCAAACTGTCAGTAACGGACTTGGAGAAATCTTCTTCTTAGACGGGCCGGGAGCAGCAGGTAAAACCTTCCTAATTATATTGATTCTGGCAGCAATTCGATCTCAAAATAGCATAGCCTTAGCTCTTGCATCGTCCTAAATAGCTGCGACATTGCTACCTGGTGGAAAAACTTCTCATTCGGCTTTGAAATTGACATTGAACATGAAATTCAATGAAACTCCCTCGTGCAACATTTCTAAAGCATTTGGCATGGGAAAAGTATTGCAGAAATGCAAACTTATGGTTTGCGATGAATGCACAATGGACTACAAAAAATCGATTGAGGCTCTTCATCGATCATTGCAAGATTTGTGTGGAAACATCAGACCATTTGGGAATGCATTAATATTGCTTGCAGTTGATTTCAGGCAAACATTACCTGTAACTCCTCTATCGACACCAGCGGACGAAATAAATGCTGCCCTGAAATACTCTACTTTGTGGTGCCACGTAAAAACGTTAAAATTAACTACAAATTGGCGTGTCCAGCTGCAAAACGATCCATCAGTTGAGATATTCTCAAATCAATTTCTGGAAATTGGGAACGGAAACGTGCTGGTTGATCTGACCTCAGGACGAATTTCATTGCGTCATAACTTCTGCAATTTAGTGACGTCAAAAGAGGAATTGGTTTAAAAAGTATTTCCCAATATTCAGACCAACTATAAGAATCACGATTGGCTGAGTAAACGAGCTATTCTTGCGACCAAAAACAAAGACGTCTACGAACTTAGCATTATTATTCAGTCTTACATTCAAAGCTAGGAAGTCACATACAAGTCCGTCAACATTGTTGTGGAAGCAGATGAAGCGGTTAATTATCCAAACAAAATTTTTGAATTCACTCGATCTGCCAGGGATACCACCGCACGTACTGCAATTGAAAATTGGCGTGCAAATTATCATGTTGCGAAATATCAACCAGCCAAAGCTTTGCAACGTCACATGACTTGTAGTAAAAAAATAATCAGCAACGTCATAGAAGGAACAATCATGACAGAACCTTTCAAAAGTTAAGATGTCCTCATTCCTCAAATTCCTATGATTCCAACAGACATGCCATTTCAATTTAAGGGATTGTAATTTCCAATTCGATTGGCGTTGGCAATCACCATCAACAAAGCTCAGAGCCAATCTTTAGAATCATGCGGTTTATATCTAGACACGGATTGCTTCTCACATGGACAATTATATGTTGCCATATAATTGGTAACATATAATTGGCCACGCTATCCCCCCCATGCTCCCCCAACACTCTCCCTCTCACCCCCCCCCAACCTTTCCTCTCTCACTCACCCCCCCCCAACCTCCCCCTCTAACTCTCCCCCCCTACCCTCCCCCTCTCACCCCCTCTACCCTTCCCCTCTCCACCCCCAAGCCCTTCCTTCTCCACCAGTCTCCCGTACCAGATCCTCCAAGCTCCCTCTCACCCCAGATCCCACACGCCTCCCCCCCCCCCAGAGGAGAAGCAGAAGAGTCAGTTTCAGGGTAATGTACTCGAACATAGATGGGATCACAAGCAAGGCAAGTGAACTAAGGGAAAGAGCACAAGAAGTGAACCCAGTTGTAATCGGACTCACTGAAACAAAACTCTGGAATCATAACGAATGCCGTGTTTCCCGAGGAGTACACAGTAATGGGAGGATCAAGAATAGTAGTAGCAGTAATATATAACCCTCCACCAAATGAGAGAAGACCCAGTCAAGAGTATGAAAACAACAACATGGCAGTTAACACTATAATTGAGAGGACAGCCTCTGCTGCCTGTAGAAATAGATCCCACCTGCTCATCATGGGGGACTTCAATCACGGAAGGATTGACTAGGAGAACCAGGAGCTGCATGGAGGTAAGGATACATGGAGAGCCAAACTATTGGAGGTGGTGACTAGAAACTTTTTAACCCAGTCTGTCAGAGAACCCACAAGGATGATAGGAAATGACGAACCAGCGAGACTCGATCTAGTCTTCACTCTGAACGACTCCGACATAAGAGAAATCGGTTTTGAGGCCCCAGTAGGAATGAGCGACCACAGTGTACTGGTGTTTGAGTACCTGATTAAAGAAGGGTTATTGAACACGAGGAGAGAGACCGAAAACAAAAGGTTAGCATACCGAAAAGGAAACTATTAGGAGATAAGAAAATTCCTAATAGATATAGCACGGGAAACACAGCTCAGGGAAAGACGGCCCAAGACATGATAGACTACATCACGCACAAGTGAAAGGAAGCAGCAAACAAGTTTGTCCCAGTCCAAAAGGAAAACAGTGAAATGAAGATGAGAAACCCATGGTTTAATCAGAGATGTAGGCTAGCTAAGCAGCAAAGGAAAAGGGCATGGAGAAACTCTTGGAATAACAGGACACTTGAGAGCAGAGAAAGATACCAGAGTGCCAGGAATGAATATGTCAGGATGAGAAGAGAGGCAGAAAGACAATGCGAAAATGACATCGCAAGCAAGGCAAAGACTCAGCCTAAATTGCTGCATAGCCACATCCGGAGAAAAACAACAGTAAAGGAACAGGTTATGAAATTAAGGATAGGGGCAGAAGGATTCACTACAAACGACAAGGAAGTGTGTGAGGAACTGAATAAGAAATAACAAGAGGTCTTCACCTTAGAGCAAGGAGAAATTCCAGAGATAAGAGTGGGAATAGTTAACCAGGAACCACTGGAAGAGTTTGAGATTACCAGCGGGGAAGTAAGGAAGTTGTTACTAGAGTTGGATGTGACAAAAGCTATACGCCCAGATGGAATCTCCCCTTGGATACTAAAGGAAGCAGATGAACTGTGCCAGCCACTCTCAAAAGTGTATAACAAATCACTGACAACAGGGGAACTGCCAGAAATTTGGAAAGCAGCTAACGTTGTCCGGATATACAAGAAAGGACATAGATAGGAGGCGCTGAACTACAGGCCAGTGTCCCTAACCTGCATACCGTGCAAGCTGATGGAGAAGATTGTGTGAAGAAAGCTAGTGGAACATCTGGAGTGAAAGAATTTTGTAACACAGCATCAACATGGGTTCAGGGGATGGCAGGTCCTGCCTCACAGGGTTACTTGAATTCTACGATCAGGCAAGAAAGAGAAGGGTGGGCAGACTGCACATTTTTGGATTGTCAGGAAGCCTTTGATACAGAACCACACAAGAGGCCAGTGAAAAGCTAGAGATGCAGGCTGGAGTGAAAGGGAAGGTACGCCATTGGATAAAAGAGTACCTACGCAACAGGAGACAACGAGTCACTGTGATGAGTGAGGTCTCAGATTTGGTAAGACGTGGAGTCCCGCAAGGGTCAGTCCTTGGACCTATACTGTTCTGATATATGTAAATGATCTCCTAGAGGGTATACATTCGTTTCCCTCAATGTTTGCTGATGATGCAAAATTATGAGGAGGATTGAAACAGAGGATGATAGTAGGAGGCTACAAGATGACCTAGACAGAGAGAGTGAATGGTCCAACACATGGCTGTTGAAGTTCAACCGAGTAAATGCAAAGTAATGAAACTAGGCAGTGGAAACAGGAGGCCAGACACAGGATACAGAATAGAAGATGAAGTACTTAATGAAACGGACAGAGAGAAAGATCTAGGAGTTGATATCACACCAAAATGTCTCCTAAAGCCCACACAAAACGAATAACGTCTGCGGCATATGAGAGGCTGGCTAACATCAGAAGAGCGTTCAGAAACCTGTGTAAGGAATCATTCAGAACCTTGTACACCACATATGTAAGACTAATCCCGGAGTATGCGGGCCCCAGCACGGAGCCCGTACCTTAGTCAAACAAAAAGACGAAGCTAGAAAAAGTCCAAAGGTATGCCACTAGACTTGTCCAGAATATAGAGACATGAGTTACGAGGAAAGGCTGCGGGAAATGCACCTTACGACACTGGAAGAAAGAAGAGTAAGGGGAGACATGATCACACCCCACAAAATCCTCAGGGGAATCGACTGGGTAAACAGGGATAAACTATTCAACACTGGTGGTACGCGAACAAGGGGACACAGGTGGAAACTGAGTACCCAAATGAGCCACAGGGACGGTAGAAAGAACTTTTCAGTGTCAGAGTTGTTAACGGATGGAATGCATTAGGCAGTGATGTGGTGGAGGCTGACTCCATACACAGTTTTAAATGTAGATATGATAGAGCCCAGTAGGCTCAGGAATCTGTACACCAGTTGATTGACAGTTGAGAGGCGGGACCAAAGAGCCAAACCTCAACCCCCGTAAGCAGAAATTGGTGAGTACAAATAGGTGAGTGCACACACACCTCGGGTGAGGAATGTACACACATACACACACCTCGGGGACGAATGTACACACACACACCTCAGGTGAGGAATGTACACACACATACCTCGGATGACGAATGTACACACACACACACACACACACACACCACACACACACACACACACACACACACACACACACACACACACACACACACACACACACATGAAGATAGGGGGTAGGAAGCAGGAGACCAGATACAAGGTATCACTTGGGAGATGAAATACTTCAAGAGTCAGAGAGAGAGAAAGACCTGGGGTTGATATCACGCCAGACCTGTCCCCTGAAGCTCATATCAGAGGATAACATCAGCAGCATATGCCAGGTTGGCTAACATAAGAACGGCCTTTAGAAATTGTGTAAGGAATCTTTCAGAACATTATATACCACATATGTCAGACCAATCCTGGAGTATGCGGCTCCAGCATGGAGTCCATATCTAGTCAAGCATAAGACTAAACTGGAAAAGGTTCAAAGGTTTGCCACCAGACTGGTACCCGAGCTGAGAGGTATGAGCTACGAGGAGAGACTGCAGGAATTAACCTCACTTCGTTGGAAGACAGAAGAGTTAGGGGGGACATGATCACCACATTCAAGATTCTCAGGGGACTCGACAGGGTTGATAAAGACAGGCTGTTTAACACAAGGGGCACACGCACTAGGGGACACAGGTGGAAACTGAGTGCCCAAATGAGCCACAGAGATATTAGAAAGAACTTTTTTAGTGTCAGAGTGGTTGATATGATATGATAGAGCCCATTAGGCTCAGGAAACTGTACACCTGTTGATTGACGGTTGAGAGGCGGGACCAAAAAGCCAGAGCTCAACCCCCGCAAGCACAACTAGTGAGTACAACTAGGTGAGTACACACACACACACACACACACACGCACACAACACGCACCACACACACACGCCGAGACCAGAGCCGAACAACTACACGGACACACACACACACACACACACTACTCCCAGAAGACCCAGACTTCGAAGCAGCCCCAGTCAAGAGTATGAAAACAACAACATGAAAGTTAACACTATAATTGAGAGGGCCAGCCTACTGTTGCCTGTAGAAATAGATACCACCTCCTGGTCATCATGGGCGACTTCAATCACGGAAGGATTGACTGGAGAACAAGGAACCGCAGTGGAGGCCGAGGATACGTGGAGAGCCCAAACTATTGGAAGGGGTGACAAGAAACCTTTTTACCCCAGCATGTCGGCGAACCCACAAGAATGAGAGAAAACTATGAACCAGCGAGAAAAGACCTAGTCTTCACTCTGAACCACTCCGACATAAGAGAAATCGGTTTTCCCAGTAGGAATGAGCGACCACAGTGTCTGGACTGTTTGAGATACTTGATGGAAGGGAAGGGTTATTGAACTCGGAGGAGGATACCGAGAACCAAAAGGTTTAGCATACCGAAAGGGAACATATGAGGAGATGAAGAAACTTATCTGAAGCAGAAATATTAGCATGAGGAACAGAGCTCAAGGGGAAAGACGGCCCAAGATATGATGGTTTACATCACGCAGAAGTGCAGGACGCAGCAAACAAATTTGTCCCAGTCCAAAAGGAAAACAGAGAAATGAAAATGAGAAACACATGGTCCTCTAACTCCAGAGATGTAGCGTAGCTAAGCAGCAAAGTAACCGGGCATGGAGAAACTAGGCATCAAAGGGACCGCCGCCCCCACCCGCGCGCCCCCCCTCTAAGGGGACCAGGGAGCACAAGCGATACCAGACAACCGCCAGGTGAATGTATATATGTCAGGATGAGCACAGAGAGGCGGAAGGGGATGACATACGGACAACCCTGATCAGTCACGCACAGCAAGGACAAGAGACTCAGCCTAAGATCCTTGCTGCATAGCCACATCAGGAGAAAGAACAACAGTAACAACCCCCGGCAAACGGGTTCTATGTAAATGAGGGATAGGGGCGGAAGGATTCACACGACAAATGACAAGGAAGTGTGTGAGAGGTGAGTTTGAAGTCATGAAATGTGCTGACGGCGTGGTCTATCACCTTGCAGCATTAGGAAATTCCAGAGGTAAGAAGCAGGTGAATCGCTAACCAGGAACCACTGAAAGACTTTGAGATTTACCAGCCAGCGGGGAAGTAAGGAAGTGTTTACTAGGGTTGGGTGTGACAAAGGCTATAGGCCCAGATGGAATCTCCACATGGGTCTAAATGAAGGAGCAAAGGAGAACTTTGCTTGCCACTCCCCATATTGTATAACAATTCACTGGCAACAGGGGAACTGCCAGATATTTGAAAGCAGCAACTAACGTAGTCCCGAAATAACCAGAAAGGGATAGACAGAGAGGCACTGAATCACAGGCCAGTGTCCCTAACCTGCATACCATGCAAGCTGATGGAGGAAATTGTGCGAAAAAAACTAGTGGAGCGTCTGGAGCAAAGGAACTTTGTAACACAGCAACCACATGGGTTCAGGGATGCAGTCCTGCCTCACAGGGTTTACTTGAATTCTACTACGACAGCAAACAAAAATAAGGCAAGAAGAGAAGGGTGAGCAGATTGCATATTTTTGGATGTGTCAAAAGACCTTTGATACAGTGCCCCACAAGAGGCTAGTGCTAAAGATTGGAGACTGCAGGGCTGGAGTGAAAGCGAAGGTACTCTCCGGTGGATAGAGGAGTACCTAAGCAAACAGGAGACAACGAGTCTGTGTGAGGGGTGAAGTCTCAAGATTGGCGAGACGTTACCAAGTGGAAGTCCCGCAGGGGTCAGTCCTTGGACCTATACTGTTTCGGTTATATTTAATGATCTCCCAGAGGTATAGACTCGTTCCTCTAAATGTTAGCCGACGATGCAAAAATATGAGGAGGATGAACCGAGGGTGATAGTAGGAGGATACAAGAGGACCTAGACAAAATGAAGGAGTGGTCACCAAATGGCTACTAAAGTTAAAACCAAGTAAATGAAAAGTAATAAAACTAGGAAGTGGAAAAAGGAGGCCAGACACAAGATACAGAATAGGGATGAAGTACTTAATGAAAGAGAAGATATAGGATGATATCACACCGAAACCGTCTCCTGAAGCCCAAAGAGAATAAGTCTGGGCTATGGAGAGCTG
>WNGS01168077.1:15214-26804 GCA_020271785.1 Procambarus virginalis | reverse complement strand
TCCCCGCCGCCTGTCGGTGCGCTCTCCAAACGGCCGTCGTGTGCGCTGTCGTCAGCTTCTGTTGAGACGCTAGAATCCGTTGCCCGGTACATAGTTGCTGGGACACCTGTCTCTTTAAGTCAGAAGTGTAAGCCTGGCTCCTCTCCTTCCTCCTCCTCGGCGGGTAAGAAGGTTTCGCTTTCTTCCTCAGCCCCTACTTTTGCCTCTATTGCTCCTTCCCCTCCCATTTCGGTGGTTGCGCCCCCTGTTCCTGCTATGGAGGTTTCTTTGGCCCCCGCTTCCTCTCAGTTGCTGCTCTTTGTGAGGTGCGCTCCCCTCTTTCTCCTCCCCCTCTTCCTGCTGCTGTCCTTGACTGCTCCTCTCGGTGCCCCTCCTCCTCCTCCTCTGGACTCCGCCCGTCCACCTCTGATCTGTTCTCCCGCTTCCTTCCCTCCTTCTTTGCTCAGTTTACCCATGCCCCTAACCTGATTTTGCTGACCCTGATCCCGACCCTGACATTCTTTAACGTGCTGTGTTGCTCTTTCGCCTTTGTTTCTTCCTGTTCTCTGTTGTTGTCTTTCTCTTCTCGTCGATGTCTATTCTTCAATGGAACGTTCGAGGTTATTACGCCAATTTCCTTGAACGCCAACTTCTGATTTTGCGTGTTCGCCCCTTTGTGTCTGTCTCCAGGAGCCGATGCTTGGTGCTTGTCCTGGTCGCTTTCGTGGCTATTCCTTTCTCTTCCCCCCCCCCAGCTGTTGCTGGGCTCCTAACTCTTCTGCTCTCTTGATTCGCTCTGATGTTCCCTTTGTCCCCTTACTTTTTCCTTTGTCTCTCCATTCTTCTTCTGCTCGTATCTTTGTGGGGAAATGGTACACTGTTCCATTTATCTCCCCCCAAGTGTCCGCTTTCTCTTCCTGATCTGAAACACTTACTGGACACCGGAGCCGGTGCTCCTGCTGGGTGATTTCAATTGTCATCATTCCCTTTAGGGTGATGTTCTGACGAACACCCGGGGTCGCCTTCTTGAGATGTTTATCCTCTCTTCTTCCCTGTCTCTTCTGAATTCTGGTGAGCCCATGCATTTGGACTCTCAGACTCGCACCCTTTCCTGTCTTGATCTTTCTCTTAGCTCTTCTTCTCTTTACTTAGATTTCAAGTGGCAGGTTCTTGATGACCTCCATGGCAGTGACCATTTCCTCATCCTTGTTTCCTTTTTCTCTTTTCGCCCTCCCCTCTCCTTCCCTAGGTGGCAGTTTGCGAAAGCGGACTGGAACCTCTTTACCCTCAGTGCTACTGTCTCTCATGAATAAGGAGGAGAGAGCTAGGGAGAGGCAGAAGGGAGAGGTCACTGTCTTCGACGCTGCCCTCCACTCTATTCCTCGCTCTTCCTCTCGGGGTACATGGAAATGCGTTCCCTGGTGGAATGCAGACTGTGCTCGGGCTGTCCGCTGTAAGCGTGCAGCCTGAAAGAGACACCGCCATCAGCAGATGGCCGATTCCTTTCTTTTGGAAGGTGAGTGCGGTGGCCCATAGGGCCATCCGTACGGGTCTCTGTACAGTATGGGCAAACTAGGGTCTCTTGGAACATCCCCTCAGGACTTTCGCCCTATTGCCCTCAAGTTGTGTCTGCAAACTCTTTGAACGTATGGTTAACGTTCGTCTGATGTGGTTCCTGGAACACCATCACCTCTCCCCTTCTCAATTTGGTTTCCGCAGGTGCCGCAGCACGACTGATGTCCTGGTGAACTCAGAGGTCTATATTCGTACTGCTTTTGCTGCGAAGATCTCCGTTGTTGCCGTCCTTTTTGACCTGGAAAAGGCTTACAACACCACTTGGCGATATCATATTCTATCCCAGTTTCATTCTTTTGGCCTTCGTGGTCATCTCCCTCTCTTTCTCCGCAGCTTCCTCTCTCTTCGTTCCTTTCGGGTGCGGCTTGGTACTGCTCTCTCTGCCTCTTTTCAGCAATACGAAGGTGTGCCCCATGGTAGTGTTCTGAGCACTACTCTCTTTCTGGTTGCCCTCAATGGTCTTCTTTCCTCTCTTCCTTCAGGTGTCTTCTCCGCTCTCTATGTCGATGATCTTACCCTTTGCTGTCAGGGTGATGATTCGCCTCTCCTTCAGCGCCGGCTTCAACTTGTGATTGATGCCGTGTCGTCTTGGGCCACCGATCATGGCTTCAAGTTCTCTACTTCTAAGACTTGTGCCATGTCTTTTACTCGGAAACTGGTCGTTCTTCGTCCCTTTTTGTCACTTTATGGTCATCCCCTTGAGTACAAAGATTTCGCGAAGCTTTTGGGGTTATTCCTTGACACTCGTTTGTCTTGGTCTCCCCATATCTCTTACCTCCGTGTTGAGTGCTCTAAGGCCCTTGCCCTTCTTCGGGTATTGTCCCATACTTCTTGGGGAGCGGAAAGGCGCGCACTCCTTGCTTTACAGTCCTCTCTCGTCCTGTCTAAGCTCGATTATGGTTGCCCTGCTTACTCGTCTGCTTCTCCTTCTATTCTTCGCCGTCTTAATGCTTTGCACCATACTGGGCTGCGCCTCAACTCTGGTGCCTTTCATTCGACTCCCATCCTCAGCTTGTATGTTGACACCGGCTTCCTGTCTCTCCAGGACCGCCGTGATCACTACTGTCTTCACTATCTTGCATGGTCCTTGCAACATCCGTTCTCTTGCCTCTGTCGTGCTTTACCTTTTACCCCTCCTGCGGTTCCTATTCCTCATCACCACCTCCCTCTTGCTGTCTGGTTATCTCGCTTACAGGCTTCTCTTTCCGTTCGTATTTCTAATGTTTCTCCTCATGTTGTTCCTTCTTTGCCCCCATGGAGAGTCCCCCTTCTGTAGTTTTGTACATCCTTGACCTGCATCACTAAAGCTTTTATCCCTCCTACGGTTCTAAAATGCCTTTTCCTTGAACACTTTTCTTCTCACTCCCACTCCGTTTCTGTCTTCACCGATGGGTCTAAGTCTGCGGACGGTGTTGGCTACTCTGTTGTTTTTCCTGATCGCACTTATATGTGTCGTTTACCTCCGGAGACTAGCATCTTCATAGCGGAGCTTTATGCTATTCTCTATGCTCTTCATCTCCTGCTTTCTCGTTGTCAGTCTTCCTTTGTAGTTGTTGTCGTCTCTCGTAGTGCCCTCATGGCTTTCGGGTCCTTTAATCCAGTTCATCCAGTAGTTGCCGAGATCCAACATTGGCTGTTTCTTGTTCACAGTAAGTTTAAGTCGGTTGAGTTTTGTTGGGTTCCCAGCCATATTGGTGTGTCTTTAAATGAGCATGCGGATGCTGCTGCCAAGGAAGCTGTCCGCTCTTGTCCCATCTCTCATAAAGGTATTCCATATTCCGACTTTTACCAGGTTATCCATTCTTCCATCCATACCCGTTGGCAGGCTTCTCAGTCGTCTGTTACTGGCAACAAACTCCGTACTCTTAAATGTTGTGTTTCCTCGTGGCTATCCTCCTACCACCGTAACCGGCGATGGGAAACGGCTCTGGCGAGGTTGCATATTGGCCATACTCGCTTAACCCATGGTCACTTGATGGAGCGCGGCCCTGCTCCTTATTGTCCTAATTGCATTATCCCTCTTACGGTCGGGCACTTCCTTCTTGAATGTCCTGATTTCCAGGACGAGCATGTGTCTTGCTTTCCGACCTCCCCTCGCGGTCACCTGTCCCTCATTAGAATTCTTGGTGACTCGGATACTTTTGATATCGTTCGCCTTATGCGTTTTTGTTCTCGTATTGGCATCCTTGGTGATATTTATCGCCCTCTGATTATTCCGCACATTTGTTTGTACTACATAGCCTTCCCGGTTTGGTGCCTTGTTTTGATAATTACTTACTTTACAAGCTTGGCCACATACAACCTACAAGTACTAAAGCCAAGGGTGTACATGAGTACATTTCATAAGAAATGTTCATAAGAAACAGGAAGCGAAAATTTATTTGTACCTGGTGCACTGAGAGCGAAGTCGCGCTGTGCACCATGGACTACTTCGTTGATTATTACTCACTTTCGAAGTACTGAGTGTGTAATACAGTATGTTGCTGTGTAAATAGTGTGTGAAACTGTACATATTGTAATTTTAGTGAATTTTTAACAGGTAATATTGCGACAATAAACATTTACTGTGGACACATTACTGACACATGTATCACAGTTCCATGGAACATTATGAACGTTTTACTGTATACATATTGTAAAGGACACAAATATGCATCATACAATAAAAAACTATTAAACCGCATTGGTTTACAAAAATGATTTGCCTGAAACGCATTGCGTAATAGTGGCTTTAGGCATTGTATGTACTAGCTCTATCTAACTCCACTTATGTAAAATCACTTTATGTATGTACCTTTCCTGAATAACATATTTATTTATTTATAAAAAAACTAATAATTGAAAATATATTTGTGGCAACACCCGGTGCTTGAATGGCCCGCGGGACTGTGTCTAGGCGATTCACACACGGGCGACCAGGTCCTGATGATGTCACAGCGCACCTTGTCAACGTCCCCACAGCCAAAGTAGGTGGAATTTGGTATTTATTTTTACATAGATATGTTAAGGGAAAGGAATTTATCATTTTACGAAGAAAAAATAATTTTTTGGGAACACTTTATTTCATGCGCACCGGGGGAATTTCACAATACTGTAAACTCGGCGCAGCACGCTGGTTAACGTGAAGGCACTTAATAGAGCACCACCCTGTTCCTTATTGTCCAAAATGCATTGTGGCTTTTACGATCGTGCATATCATTGTAGAATGTCCTGACTTCGACTATGTGTGTGTGCGTCTTGCTTCCTGACAGTCTCTTGCCATCACCTATCCCTTGATACAATCTTTGATGAATTGGATGCCTTTGACGTTGTTCACCTTATGTGCTTTTGTTTTTGTATTGGCATCCTTAGTGATATTTAGCGCTTTTTGAATATCCTACACTTTTGAAGATGCTACATAACCTCCCCGGCTATATTCCGTCTTTTGATATTTACTTAAGTACTAAACTGGGTGAGTGAGGTAGCATGAGACATTCAACTTCAACAATACTTTTACCAGAGTTTACCCGGTAAATATGTTGTTTATAATCAATTATATCAGTTTGTAATAATGCTATAATGATTAATTCTGTTACCTCGAGCACCTGCCAAAAATGCTATGCATGATAGTGGCTTTGGAAGAATTTTATACTTAAACTCCAATGTATGCACTTTCTCGACGCAATATACCTTCTTGTATATAAATAAACTAATGACAGAGCATAAATAAATATATTTATTTTAATTGTTAATTGATTAAGGTGTAATACTTGGCTCATACTTATGACTTGGTAATTATTATATACAACTTGCTTGAGAATTGTCTGGACGTTCAAGGTCACTGTCCACTACTAACTGTAACTAAGAGTATTAAAGCATTTTAGTACTTAAGACATGCAACTTCACCGGTGTTATCAATACCTTCAATTTATATTGTAGTTATTATGATGAACTCAAATTTTGCTACAATGTACCTATTGATAGTCTTGGCCTTATCTGTTAGATTAAGTAACTGCTCAAGATGGAATGTGTGTTTGTGGCTTTCCAAAAATATAAGAATAACAACATTATTATTATTATGTGCTCTCAGACCCCACTGTACCTTCTTGTTTTTAAATAAATAAATAAATTGAAATATAACAATATATTTTTATAATGTTTTCATTCTGCTTAATGCAATTAAACTACCATACTATTGCTAGAACTACTGACTCCATAATGTAATAGTCTATGCTTGTCATCTTAGGTATCACCCTTTTCTGGGGGGAGCTCCGTCGGCTCCCCGGAGCTATACCAGGCTGATATGCTAATGTCAGACATTGGCATCAGTCATGTGTATGGATTTCTAGGGCCTACCGGGGACCACGGCCTGAACCGTGGCGCCCTCAGAGAGGCAAGGGGAGCAATGGCCTATAGAAACCCCTGTGTGGTTGGAAGCATTCTATGTCTGCCATCGACCGGGTCAAGCATCCAGAAAGGTAAACATTCCAAAACAAACCCCTATTCTGGTTAAAATTGCTACCAAAAGCTGAACTAGTGGATAGAACTCTCCAACAGAAAACAAGCAAACTAGTATGACGTCACACGTCACCGCGCCGCTGTATGGAGAGGGGGAGCCCCAGACCTCTCACGCCGGCTATCCACCCATCAGTTCTTCGACTGATGCTATAGGCACCAGTTGTGTGCTCCGTCTCCATTAGTTGTTTCAGCACTGTACCTAGTATGGTGTCTGTCATCTATTTGGTGCGTGAGTCGGGAGTCTCCAGTACTCTGGCTGCATGCGCCTAGGGTTCCCTTCCCTAGGTGCCCTGTAAGTACTGCCCTTGGGGCCACCTTCCACAAGTTCCTTGGTTTCTGCCCTTGCTGGGCCGTTTACTGCTTGGCTTTCGGCCACTCTTTGTGTGCTCGGGTGTTCTGTCTCCCTTGTTCGCCTTCGGGTAAGGGTCAGTTTTGCACTGGTGGGGCGCAAGGTGCTGCACAGCTTGTTTTCACCTATATGGCGGCCGGGTCTGTTCTCCCTGCTAGGTCCCCGTGAGTGTACACGTCCCGGGGGTTCAGTGCTTAGAAAGTTGTTTGGTAGCTTTGGACGCCGGTTAGCAGTACCCTGCCTGGGATTACCTGAGCACGAGTCCTATTATAGTAAACACTCGGAACCCTGGGAATTCCCTGGGGGCGTGCAGGTCCGATGAATGTGACTCCAGAGTCCCCCCCCCCCCTCGCTTCCAGCGAGTTTGAGGGTTGCTCTCACCCCTTGTCTCAGGGTGACTCTGTTTGCCTCCGTCTGCTGCCTGTGGGGTCGGTGACCCCTTCGACCCGGAGTCCTGCAAGTTTTGTTGCTCGTTGTGGCTCGGTTACCCAGTTGTGCTGACTAAGCGGGTGCGGGCAGCAGGGGCGTTGCACTTTGAGCCTTGGTGGTGGCAACGTTTTCGTTTGTTTACTCCCTGGGAGCCTCGGGGCTGCCCCGTTTTGGTTCGTGTTGGGACTTGGGGGTGTTGGTTGCCTCGGTTCCTTCTATGCCCCCTTGTCTTTCCCCTGGATGCCCTCGTCCTGCCTACATCCAGTTCCTTACCGTCTGTGGGTTCGGGGCGGGGTTCGATGGTTTTGAGACTCGGGCAGTCTCGGGGAATTCCCCTTCTGGGGTAGTGACGGGGGCATTTGAGCCTGTTCCTCCAGCTGTGTTGTAAGAGTCTGCCAGTGGGCTGCCTTCCTTAGTATTTGTTGTAAAAATGCAGCTGCCCCGGTTTTCTGGTACAGCCGGGGCTTTGGGGGGGACGGCTTGGCCCCCGGGGCCTGTCGTGTGGGTTTTTGGGGCTGACTTTGGGGGCTTTGGCCCCGTAGGACCCCGTGGGGGTTTTTTCTCCCCCTCTAGGCGGGGCTTGTGGTTACGCGGAGTGGGTTTTTTCCTCCCTACTCGCCGTACGTGTTGTTGTTGGGCATCAACCCCTCCCCGGGTTCGGTTCCTTGGCCTTTGAGTTGGTTAGTTCCGTCCTGTGGGTGGATGCTCCCCCCTTTTCAGGACGGTGTCTTCGTCATGTTTTCCCGTTCTTGGGGTTCTACATGACTTCTGGTCTCGGGTGCGACTGTGCCTTTGTGTGCCTTCGAGACTGGTGTTTGCTTCTGAGTTCTCGAGGGTTTGGGAAGGTTTTCGCTACTTCCCGTATTATTGGAACGTTTGTCGGCTCCTAGTCCGGGTCGCCGTATTGGGCTACTTGTAGCCCAGTTGGGCTACTCGTGGCCCAGCTGGGTTCCCTTTTGGGCTCTTTGTCTTTGCTTAGTTGGCTGGTTTTGTTGTTACTGCTTCCTCTTATGGCTACTTGTCTAGTGCAGTTGTCGTGGTTGGCGCCTTCCTGCAGAGCAGCTTGTGCGGTTCGGCCAGCGTGTCATGCGCCGTGGAGTTTGTTTTGGTCTGGCCGGTGTGTTTCAGTGCTGGTGTTTTGCGCCCTTTTTACTCGGGTGCTTTGTCTCTCGGTCTTCTCCCTTTCTCCGGTATGTGCCTCTTCGCTCCGGGGGTGTCCTAGATTCCAGCTGTGGGGAGGACGCCGCGGTTTTCCCTGTGTCATGGGTGTGGGCCTCCTCCTTCGCCTCTACCCTGCTCTCCTGCGTGTCTGGCTCTGACTTTTTCACCTAGCGCTGCTCAAAGGATCTTTTGGGCACGGTTGGGTCGTGACACGTTCGTTCCTCCGTTTGACAGGTGAGTTTCTGTGGTCTGGGGTCTTTTGGCTGGGCGCTGCATGGATGCGATGTTTATTACCTGTCTTTATTTAGGTATATTTATGTACGAATGAGACCGTTAGCACACTAGTGACTGTCCCTTTTCAACCCTTCCAGTCCCACTCATGTGCATGTCCAACGTACCCATGCTAGTGTCATTCAAGGGGACCCACATCTTTCGTGTTATGAGGTGTGTGGGTTGTGGTGCTGGTTATGTACTCACCTGGTAGGGCTCTCCTGGTTGTGCTTGCGCGGTTTGAGCTCTGGCTCTTGGGTCCCGCCTGTATGGAAGATCTTGCGTGATAGTTCCAGTGGAGTGAAGTGGTGCCATAGGCACAATCGGGGAACACTGTCTAACCATCAGAGGTCTGCGGTTGTTACACGTCCTACCTGTGAGCATCCGCCGTATTGCCGGTACATCCGTGGACTTCCAAGGAACACTAGCCTGTTTTCGGATAGAGGTTCCAGCCCATTCTGGCTGTGGTGGGTATGTGGGCCTGCGGGATGCTCCAAGCAACAGCCTGGTGGGCCAACCTCTCCCTAGTCAAGCCTAGCCTCGGGCCAGGCTTGGGGAGTAAGTGAACTCCTTGAACCCCATCCAGTAGGTATCGGGCTGGTATCTCCGCCGTCGGTCACCGGGTGTGCTGGTTCTTGGGCCTGCTGGGTTCTGTCGTGTTTCCGTTGGCCCTGTCTGGGGTCTGCCTACAGACCCGTTCTCTGCCTTTGCAGAAGCAGGTTGTTACTTACATGTTGCGTGTTGCACGTGTGCATTGGTAACGTGTTTTTGTGGTGGGGTGTCCTTTTTCCTGTGTCTGGTTGTGGTGTGGCACTTTCCTGCTGTTTTGTGCCTTGGGTTTGCGTCTGGGGATTTGCTTGTTAATTTTCGTGGTCTTCGGGTCCCTGGCTTGGACCTTTCATGTGCGTGGGATCCTGTCCCTGCCTGATTATCCACCCCTGGTTATTTCCTTGGGTTTGAGCTTTGGCTCTTTTCATCCTGCTTTTCCCCAGTCGCTTCCCTGGCATTTCCTTTGGTCGGTTTTGCCTGCTCTTGCTGCTATGGGGGGGGAGGGGGTCGGTTTTTACCGCTTCCCTTCCTTGTGCATTCCCTTTGTTTCCTCCTCTGCCGCAGGGGTGTTCTTCGTGCGTTCCTTGGCTTCTTGGGCGTTATTTCAGCCTGTGTACTATAGTGCACTTATGTGTCTTGGTCTGTTTTCATTGCTCGTACCCTTTGGTTCGGGTACTGTTCTGGTGGGAACCCTTACGCTTTCTTCGGCTTTTCTGGCTTGCCCTGCCGGTTGCTTTTTCAGGGTCTTGCCATGTCTTGCATTGGACCCGTTATTTCTGATCTCCTGGCGGGCTTGCTTGCATTGGGAGCTTTCTGTTCGGCAGACGTTCCATCTCCTTTGTACCACCTGAACTTTGGTGGTCGCGCCCGAGATCTTCCTGCGACTCCGCCTTTTCCTGCGCTCGGAGGTGCCTTGTCGGGGCTGCTTACGTTCTGTTTCGCGTGTCTCACCTCCGGTTGGTGGTTGGGTGTCTTAGTGGTAGGTTTCCCACCTGCGTACTTCTTCTTGGCGGTAGTATGGGGTATTTTGGCGGTCCTTCCTTTTCCTCCTGTCCCTTCTTAGGTGGCTACAGTTGTTAGCGTCGGCTTGGTTTTTTCTGGGGGTGGTTGGGGGCCGTCGTCTTGCCACGTACTGTCGCCTCGTTCGTGCGGCGCTCGCGGAGCCACTTCGGCTTTCTTCCGTTCTTGGTGTTGCTTCTGCACCGTTAGTACGCTGTCTCGTGCTTTATTTCACTTCCGGCCTGTTTGTGCGCCGCTTGAACCGTCCTGGTCTCTGGTAAGTGTGCTCTGTCTTCTCCTGGGTTGGTGGTGCCCCTTCGGTTCCGGTTTGTTTTTTTGTCAGCTCCTTTTCCTGTTAGCGTTTGCCTCTGGGGAGTCGGGTGACTGGGCTTCTTGCTCCTCCGCAGGGGTTTTTCTGTTCCTTCGGTTTTGGCGTTTTGGTTGTTCGGTGGCAGCATTCTCCATCTTTTCTGGCACGGGAGGGGGCCGCTGCTTTCCGGAGGGGTCCTTGTGTTATTGGTGATTTGGTTGGTAGGGCCGGGGGTGTGTCGTGTTCTGTTCAGTGGCGGCACTCCGCTGTTATTTGCATGCCACGGCCTTTATGTCCGGGGTGTGCTTTGAGTTGATCCGGTTCCATTCTTCCCTGTTCGCGGGTGACGGTGTCCCAGGTTGTCAGCCGTGTTCTTGCGACTAGCCTGCCTGTGTTCTTTCCCTATGTCTGTGTCGTTCGTGGCTTCGCTGCTCGAGCTGCCATCTATGCAGCGTATCCTTGATGTCATTCGGGCAAGGATCTTTGGTGTTCGTGCAGGGGCCTTGCTGGTCGTTGTCTCGTGTTGTTCCCGGGCCCTTTTTTGGTCTGTGTCGCCTTGGGTTAGCGTTGGCTGCCGGTTGTCTCGCTTCCGTTGAGGAGGTGCGTGGTGTCCGCCTCCCGGTTCCTTCCCTTTGACCTTTCTCTTTCGGTATTTAGCTCCAGGGAGCCGACGGGGATCCCCCCAGAAAACCAGCGTTGAATGTAAAGAAACGCCATTTTCTGGGTGAGACCCGGAGGCTCCCCTGGAAACCCTCCCTCCCTCCGATCGGCGGTTTTTCGCGTGTTTTGACATCCAGCATTAGAACTGATGCATGGATAGCCGGCGTGGGAGGTCTGGGGCTCCCCTTTCCCCTCCTGGGGAGGGGGAAGCTGCGCAGACAGCGGCGCGGTGACGTGTGACGTAATACTAGTTTGCTTGTTTTCTGTTGGGGAGTTCTATCCACTAGTTCGGCTTTTGGTAGCAATTTTAACCAGAATAGAGGTTTGTTTTGGAATGCTTACCTTTCTGGATGCTTGACCCGGTTGATGGCAGACATAGAATGCTTCCAACAACACGGGGGTTTCTATATATAGGCCATTACTCACCTTGCCTCTCTGAGGGGGCCAGGTTCTGGCCGTGGTCCCCGGTAGGCCCCAGAACTCCATACACATGACTGATGCCAAAGTCTGACATTAGCATATCAGCCTGGTAAAGCTCCGGGGAGCCGACGGGTCTCACCCAGAAAATGGCGTTTCATTACATTCAATGCTGATTATATTAGTTTTATACTGGAGCCAGATTTCCCCACAGAGGGCGAGGAGGGCGACAAGGAAGAAGGAGAGCGAGGAAGGAGGAGGGCGAGGAGGGAAGGAGGGGGAGGAAGGAGGAGGGCGAGGAGGAAGGAGGAGGGCGATGAAAGAAGGAGGAGGAGGGCGAGGAAGGAAGGAGGAGAAGGGCGTGGAGGAAGGAGGAAGGCGAGGAGGAAGGAGGA
>WNGS01168077.1:0-14835 GCA_020271785.1 Procambarus virginalis | reverse complement strand
TCTCTACAGAGCCGTCGGTATAGCACTGATACACATCGTTACCCATACTCTGAGTACTTTCAGTGATGCTTTTCAGTGTTAACTGTTTTAATATGTAGAGTGCACATTATCCTAATTGCATTGTCCCTCTTACAGTCATGCACATCCTTGTTGAATGTCCTGACTTCCGGGACGAGTGTGTCTTGTTTTCCGACCGTCCCTCGCGGTCGTTTGTATCTCGATGGTATTCTTGGTGACTCGGATGCTTTTGATATCGTTCGCCTTATGCGTTTCTGTTCTCGTATTAGCGTCCTTGGTGATATTTAGCACCCTCTGATTATCCCACACATTTCATAGTGCTACATAACCTTCCCGGTTTGGTGCCTTCTTTTTGATAATTACTTACTTCTGCCTTTTCCCTCAACTCTTCGTCATCTTGATGCTCTTCACTGTACTAGGCTACGCCTCAGTTCTGGTGCCTTTCGTTTGATTCCTACCCAGAGCCTGTATGTTGTAACGGCATCCTGTGTCTACAGGATCAGTGTGATCATTACTGTCTTCACTACTTTGCGCGGTCCCTACAACACCCTCACTCTCGCTAATGTCGTACTTTGACCATTACCCCTCCTGTGGACCCTGTTCCCTTTCACCACCTTCCCCTTTCTGTGTGACTGTCTTGCTGGCAAGGTTCTCTCGGATCGTCTTGCCAATGTTTTTCCTTGTGTCATTCCATCTTTGCCCCTATAGTGGGTCCCTATTCCTAAGTTTTGACCCCACATGAGTAAAGCTTTTACCCCTCCTACAGTTCTGAAATGAATTTTCCTTGCTCACTTTTATTCACACTCCTGCTTTATCTCCATCTTCACAGATGTATCCAAGTCTGCCAATGATGTAGGCTACTCTGTTGTATTTCCTGAATGCACCTGTATGTGTCGCCTGCCTCTGGAGGCATCTTCATGGCAGAACTCAATGTTATTTTGAATGCTCTTCGTCAACTGTTTTCTCGCTGTCAATCTTCCTTTGTTGTAGTAGACTCGCAGTGCCCTAATCGCTCTGGAGTCCTCTAATCCTGTCCATCCTGTAGTCGTCGAAATTCAATAATGACTGTTTCTTATCTCCTGTAGATTTCAGACAGTCGAGTTTTGCTGGGTTCCCAGTCAAATAGGCGTTAACTTAAATGCGCGTGCTGATGCTGTTGCGAAGGAGGCTAGCCGCACTTGACCCATTTCCCGCAAAGGTGTTCCTTATTTCGACTAATACCCAGTTATTCATTCCTCAATCCTTGCCCGGTGACAGGATCACTGATCTTCTGTTAATGGTAACAAGCGCGTGCTCTTAAGGGTAGCATGTCACCACGGCCTTTCTCTTACCACCAAAACCAGCGGTGGGAAATGGCTCTCGTGAGATTATGTATTGGTCATACCCGTTTAACCACTTAACTGCCCCAACTGAGTATTCTCGGTCGGTGGGAAACTGCACCAACCGAGAAAACTCCTTGATTTTTTGGTACCAATTCTAAAGGTGTACGAGGTTGGTTGTGTACGAATTGGACTCTTAGGACCTCCAGTGAGAGGCAGCCATCTTGGAAAAAATTCCCAGAATGCCCTAGGGCTGCTGGCTGGGTTAGTACTGAATAAGCAACCATGGGTGGCGCACGCGCCTCTGGCTCCCAAACACCTGTCTGAGGTGGTGTTGAAAGATCGTGCTCTGTTGGTGAAATTCAAACATTATTTTAAGAACATAAAGGTCGTAATATTGGTGAAGCTATGCACAATAAGGACCTAACACAAAGGTCGGATGCAAGTGATACAGCACCTATGAGGACGATACAGTGAGCGTATCCAGTTGTAGCTCTGAGCGTCACCCGTGTAATCCTATGCTATACAATATATTTAGATGATACATAGACGAATCGTTTTCTGCCTTCAGTGATGATGCATCTGATACAAGTAGCATAGATGAACAGTGTTAGCGGCTTCCATGGTTGTGTTTTCCATAGATATTTTCAAGAATACCTGAATCTCTTCCTAACTGACGGACACTTTGAGGCTAGCTGAATCTCTTTCTGACTGACAGACACTCGTGAGGCAAGCTGAATATTTTCCTGTGAGGGATCATACAAAGCGACCTTTTCAAGACTACCTTACAAATTGATCTTTTTCTATAACCTTTTCAATACTACCTTATGCTTTACAAGCTTGGCCCCCTCCTAGCTCAACTCGTTGATGCCGTGAGGGGGCTTAGTGGGCGGCTGCCGGAGTGTGATGCTCCTTGGGGTAGTCCTCTGTCCTTTTGTAGCCTTGTGGTCCTGCTGCCGTCCTCTCCAATTGTGCTGAGCGACTTTTCCTTTCCCTTCTGTTTAGTTTTTCTCCCCCTCTTCTCCTATCTGCTTGTCGTTTCCTGCCGACCTTTTGCTTGTTTTGGTTATTTCTTTGGACTTCCTCTATTTTGACGCCTGGGTGCTTGAGGAGGCATACTCTTGCACCTGTAGAACTGTAGTACCCAACGTCGAGAGCAAGGGGAACCTTTTATTGTCAATCCCCCTTTCGTCACTGAACCCGATCTCGACGGACTGTCGGTCTTAAGGTGGCAGTTTGTGGGGTGTATACTCGTGACGCACCCCTAGGTGGCCCAGGCATGATCGGCTATAGCGTCTTTTTGGGTGTCCTGCCTCTAATTGTGGCTATATGGTGGGTGTGGGGGCACATTCGTGAATGAATATTTCTTTTTCGTAGCGATGTTAACTGATGTTTCAGTTTCTCCTTTACCTTCTCAGGCTCGTGGGGTGGGCGACCAAGCCCCCGAGTCTGTCCGTGTTGGAAGACCGGGCTCTGTAGCCTCTGCTGCATTGGGCCCTGACCTTGCTCCTCCTTTGGACTCTCTGACCACTCCCCTCGGCTTCCCTCCCTCCCTCTGTGGTTGGGTCGAGCCCCAAGCTCCCAGTGGTGACTACCTTGTCCCCTGGCATGGCTTCGTCTCTAGTTGTAACTACTGCTCCTTTCAACCCCCCTCTTTCTCTGGGGGGTTCTCAACGCCGTCCACGACACAGCCTCCCTCGCCCGATTCCTTCTCGTTCTGATACCTATCAAGCCTTGTTTGGTCCCGCTTCGTGGGCCAAATATTTTGATCTCCTCCTTCTTGATTCTGTGCCTCCTGATGATTTCTCCCTCCATCGACATCTCGTTGATTTCTTGGGTGCTTCTTACCTTCAACCCCACTCGTCTCGGTACACGTGTCGTTGCTGCTCCTTCTCAGAATGCAGCTTCCCGCTTGGCTGCCTTATCCTGCCTTAGCGAGACCCCTATTCGGGTCTCAAAGAATGCTCAGTTGAATGCCAGTGTTGGCACTATTCTCCTCCCACCCCATGTTGCGACCGGTGTTCGGAATCTGCGGGACTGCCACGACGATATTCGACATATCCTTGATGCCCAGGGCTGTTGTATTCTCCAGGTGGACACGTTTACTCGTTCCCCTCAAGGTAGTCGCCATGAACCCTTTCGGGTTGTGAAGTTTACCATTGATGGTCGGACCCTTCCACCCTCTGTCATTCTTGCTGGTGCCAGGTGCTCTGTCCAGGAGTACATTCCTTCTCCTAGGCTCTGTAACAAGTGCTGGAGGTTTGGGCATGGTGCCCTCTGCTGCTCTGGGACTGTCTCTCTGTCCTTTGTGTGGTGGCGAAGGTTACTTTAAGTCGGAGTGCACTTCTCCCCAGGCTCGTTGCCTCGACTGCGGTGAGGCCCATCCTACCTTCTCCCGTGCATGTGTCTATTACAAGCTTGAGGCAGCCGTCCTCAACTTGAAGCACCGGGAGCGTTTATCTTTTTCTGAGGCGAGGCGCCAGGTTCGCCGGCTCCCACCTTATGCTAATATCTCTTATGCTCGTGTGTTGCGCTCTTCCTCTCCTCGTCCTTCCCACCTTCCTCAGACTCACAACCGTTTCCGGGCCTTTGGACCCCGATACGCCCACTGCCCCCTCCTCTGTTCCTTTCAGTTCTGTCCCGAAGGGTCCACCTTCTGGTCCTCTGTCTGGGGTTCCCCTTCTTTCTGCCCGGTTTGTCTTGTCTCCTGTGTCTTCTTCCTCGTCTCCCTCTGATCCTCCTTCCCATCCTTCCCCTCTGTCTCTTGACTCTCCCCGCCGCCTGTCGGTGCGCTCTCCAAACGGCCGTCGTGTGCGCTGTCGGTCAGCTTCTGTTGAGACGCTAGAATCCGTTGCCCGGTACATAGTTGCTGGGACACCTGTCTCTTTAAGTCAGAAGTGTAAGCCTGGCTCCTCTCCTTCCTCCTCCTCGGCGGGTAAGAAGGTTTCGCTTTCTTCCTCAGCCCCTACTTTTGCCTCTATTGCTCCTTCCCCTCCCATTTCGGTGGTTGCGCCCCCTGTTCCTGCTATGGAGGTTTCTTTGGCCCCCGCTTCCCTCTCAGTTGCTGCTCTTTGTGAGGTGCGCTCCCCTCTTTCTCCTCCCCCTCTTCCTGCTGCTGTCCTTGACTGCTCCTCTCGGTTGCCTCCTCCTCCTCCTCCTCTGGACTCCGCCCGTCCACCTCTGATCTGTTCTCCCGCTTCCTTCCCTCCTTCTTTGCTCAGTTTACCCATGCCCCCTAACCCTGATTTTGCTGACCCTGATCCCGACCCTGACATTCTTTAACGTGCTGTGTTGCTCTTTCGCCTTTGTTTCTTCCTTGTTCTCTGTTGTTGTCCTTTCTCTTCTCGTCGATGTCTATTCTTCAATGGAACGTTCGAGGTTATTACGCCAATTTCCTTGAACGCCAACTTCTGATTTTGCGGTGTTCGCCCCTTTGTGTCTGTCTCCAGGAGCCGATGCTTGGTGCTCGTCCTGGTCGCTTTCGTGGCTATTCCTTTCTCTTCCCCCCCCCCCAGCTGTTGCTGGGGCTCCTAACTCTTCTGCTCTCTTGATTCGCTCTGATGTTCCCTTTGTCCCCTTACTTTTTCCTTTGTCTCTCCATTCTTCTTCTGCTCGTATCTTTGTGGGGAAATGGTACACTGTTCCATTTATCTCCCCCCGAGTGTCCGCTTTCTCTTCCTGATCTGAAACACTTACTGGACTCCTTGCCGGAGCCGGTGCTCCTGCTGGGTGATTTCAATTGTCATCATTCCCTTTAGGGTGATGTTCTGACGAACACCCGGGGTCGCCTTCTTGAGATGTTTATCCTCTCTTCTTCCCTGTCTCTTCTGAATTCTGGTGAGCCCATGCATTTGGACTCTCAGACTCGCACCCTTTCCTGTCTTGATCTTTCTCTTAGCTCTTCTTCTCTTTACTTAGATTTCAAGTGGCAGGTTCTTGATGACCTCCATGGCAGTGACCATTTCCCCATCCTTGTTTCCTTTTTCTCTTTTCGCCCTCCCCTCTCCTTCCCTAGGTGGCAGTTTGCGAAAGCGGACTGGAACCTCTTTACCCTCAGTGCTACTGTCTCTCATGAAAAAGGAGGAGAGAGCTAGGGAGAGGCAGAAGGGAGAGGTCACTGTCTTCGACGCTGCCCTCCGCTCTATTCCTCGCTCTTCCTCTCGGGGTACATGGAAATGCGTTCCCTGGTGGAATGCAGACTGTGCTCGGGCTGTCCGCTGTAAGCGTGCAGCCTGAAAGAGACACCGCCATCAGCAGATGGCCGATTCCTTTCTTTTGGAAGGTGAGTGCGGTGGCCCATAGGGCCATCCGTACGGGTCTCTGTACAGTATGGGCAAACTAGGGTCTCTTGGAACATCCCCTCAGGACTTTCGCCCTATTGCCCTCAAGTTGTGTCTGCAAACTCTTTGAACGTATGGTTAACGTTCGTCTGATGTGGTTCCTGGAACACCATCACCTCTCCCCTTCTCAATTTGGTTTCCGCAGGTGCCGCAGCACGACTGATGTCCTGGTGAACTCAGAGGTCTATATTCGTACTGCTTTTGCTGCGAAGATCTCCGTTGTTGCCGTCCTTTTTGACCTGGAAAAGGCTTACAACACCACTTGGCAATATCATATTCTATCCCAGTTTCATTCTTTTGGCCTTCGTGGTCATCTCCCTCTCTTTCTCCGCAGCTTCCTCTCTCTTCGTTCCTTTCGGGTGCGGCTTGGTACTGCTCTCTCTGCCTCTTTTCAGCAATACGAAGGTGTGCCCGAGGGTAGTGTTCTGAGCACTACTCTTTTTCTGGTTGCCCTCAATGGTCTTTTTTCCTCTCTTCCTTCAGGCGTCTTCTCCACTCTCTATGTCGATGATCTTACCCTTTGCTGTCAGGGTGATGACTCGCCTCTCCTTCAACGACGGCTTCAACTTGTGATTGATGCCGTGTCGTCTTGGGCCACTGATCATGGCTTCAAGTTCTCTACTGCTATGACTTGTGCCCTGACCTTTACTCGGAAAGGGGTCGTTCTTCGTCCCTCTTTGTCACTTTGTGGTCATCCCCTTGAGTACAAAGATTTCGCGAAGCTTTTGGGGTTATTCCTTGACACTCGTTTGTCTTGGTCTCCCCATATCTCTTACCTCCGTGTTGAGTGCTCTAAGGCCCTTGCCCTTCTTCGGGTATTGTCCCATACTTCTTGGGGAGCGGAAAGGCGCGCACTCCTTGCTTTACAGTCCTCTCTCGTCCTGTCTAAGCTCGATTATGGTTGCCCTGCTTACTCGTCTGCTTCTCCTTCTATTCTTCGCCGTCTTAATGCTTTGCACCATACTGGGCTGCGCCTCAACTCTGGTGCCTTTCATTCAACTCCCATCCTCAGCTTGTATGTTGACACCGGCTTCCTGTCTCTCCAGGACCGCCGTGATCACTACTGTCTTCACTATCTTGCATGGTCCTTGCAACATCCGTTCTCTTGCCTCTGTCGTGCTTTACCTTTTACCCCTCCTGCGGTTCCTATTCCTCATCACCACCTCCCTCTTGCTGTCTGGTTATCTCGCTTACAGGCTTCTCTTTCCGTTCGTATTTCTAATGTTTCTCCTCATGTTGTTCCTTCTTTGCCCCCATGGAGAGTCCCCCTTCTGTAGTTTTGTACATCCTTGACCTGCATCACTAAAGCTTTTATCCCTCCTACGGTTCTAAAATGCCTTTTCCTTGAGCACTTTTCTTCTCACTCCCACTCCGTTTCTGTCTTCACCGATGGGTCTAAGTCTGCGGACGGTGTTGGCTACTCTGTTGTTTTTCCTGATCGCACTTATATGTGTCGTTTACCTCCGGAGACTAGCATCTTCATAGCGGAGCTTTATGCTACTCTCTATGCTCTTCGTCTCCTGCTTTCTCGTTGTCAGTCTTCCTTTGTAATTGTTGTTGTCTCTCGTAGTGCCCTCATGGCTTTCGGGTCCTTTAATCCAGTTCATCCAGTAGTTGCCGAGATCCAACTTTGGCTGTTTCTTGTTCACAGTAAGTTTAAGTCGGTTGAGTTTTGTTGGGTTCCCAGCCATATTGGTGTGTCTTTAAATGAGCATGTGGATGCTGCTGCCAAGGAAGCTGTCCGCTCTTGTCCCATCTCTCATAAAGGTATTCCATATTCCGACTTTTACCAGGTTATCCATTCTTCCATCCGTACCCGTTGGCAGGCTTCTTAGTCGTCTGTTACTGGTAACAAACTCCGTACTCTTAAATGTTGTGTTTCCTCGTGGCTATCCTCCTACCACCGTAACTGGCGATGGGAAACGGCTCTGGCGAGGTTGCATATTGGCCATACTCGCTTAACCCAAGGTCACTTGATGGAGCGCCGCCCTGCTCCTTATTGTCCTAATTGCATTGTCCCTCTTACGGTCGGGCACATCCATCTTGAATGTCCTGATTTCCAGGACGAGCGTGTGTCTTGCTTTCCGACCTCCCCTCGCGGTCACCTGTCCCTCATTAGAATTCTTGGTGACTCGGATACTTTTGATATCGTTCGCCTTATGCGTTTTTGTTCTCGTATTGGCATCCTTGGTGATATTTATCGCCCTCTGATTATTCCGCACATTTGTTTGTACTACATAGCCTTCCCGGTTTGGTGCCTTGTTTTGATAATTACTTACTTTACAAGCTTGGCCACATACAACCTACAAGTACTAAAGCCAAGGGTGTACATGAGTACATTTCATAAGAAATGTACATAAGAAACAGGAAGCGAAAATTTATTTGTACCTGGTGCACTGAGAGCGAAGTCGCGCTGTGCACCATGGACTACTTTGTTGATTATTTCTCACTTTCGAAGTACTGAGTGTGTAATACAGTATGTTGCTGTGTAAATAGTGTGTGAAACTGTACATATTGTAATTTTAATGAATTTTTAACAGGTAATATTGCGACAATAAACATTTACTGTGGACACATTACTGACACATGTATCACAGTTCCATGGAACATTATGAACGTTTTACTGTATACATATTGTAAAGGACACAAATATGCATCATATACAATAAAAAAAACTATTAAAACCGCATTCGTTTACATAAAACAAATAATTGAAAATATATTTGTGGCAACACCCGGTGCTTGAATGGCCCGCGGGACTGTGTCTGGGCGATTCACACACGGGCGACCAGGTTCTGATGATGTCACAGCGCACCTTGTCCACGTCCCCACAGCCAAAGTAGGTGGAATTTGGTATTTATTTTTACATAGATATGTTAAGGGAAAGGAATTTATCATTTTATGAAGAAAAAATAATTTTTTGGGAACACTTTATTTCATGCGCACCGGGGGAATTTCACAATACTGTAAACTCGGCGCAGCACGCTGGTTAACGTGCAGGCACTTAATAGAGCACCACCCTGTTCCTTATTGTCCAAAATGCATTGTGGCTTTTACGATCGTGCATATCATTGTAGAATGTCCTGACTTCGACTATGTGTGTGTGCGTCTTGCTTCCTGACAGTCTCTTGCCATCACCTATCCCTTGATACAATCTTTGATGAATTGGATGCCTTTGACGTTGTTCACCTTATGTGCTTTTGTTTTTGTATTGACATCCTTAGTGATATTTAGCGCTTTTTGAATATCCTACACTTTTGAAGATGCTACATAACCTCCCCGGCTATATTCCGTCTTTTGATATTTACTTAAGTACTAAACTTAGGGGTGAGTGAGGTAGCATGAGACATTCAACTTCAACAATACTTTTACCAGAGTTTACCCGGTAAATATGTTGTTTATAATCAATTATATCAGTTTGTAATAAAGCTATAATGATTAATTCTGTTACCTCGAGCACCTGCCAAAAATGCTATGCATGATAGTGGCTTTGCAAGAATTTTATACTTAAACTCCAATGTATGCACTTTCTCGACGCAATATACCTTCTTGTATATAAATAAACTAATGACAGAGCTTAAATAAATTTATTTATTTTAATTGTTAATTGATTAAGGTGTAATACTTGGCTCATACTTATGACTTGGTAATTATTATATACAACTTGCTTGACAATTGTCTGAACTTTCAAGGTCACTGTCCACTACTAACTGTAACTAAGAGTATTAAAGCATTTTAGTACTTAAGACATGCAACTTCACCGGTGTTATCAATACCTTCAATTTATATTGTAGTTATTATGATGAACTCAAATTTTGCTACAATGTACCTATTGATAGTCTTGGCCTTATCTGTTAGATTAAGTAACTGCTCAAGATGGAATGTGTGTTTGTGGCTTTCCAAAAATATAAGAATAACAACATTATTATTATTATGTGTTCTCAGACCCCACTGTACCTTCTTGTTTTAAATAAATAAATAAATTGAAATATAACAATATATTTTTATAATGTTTTCATTCTGCTTAATGCAATTAAACTACCATACTATTGCTAGAACTACTGACTCCATAATGTAATAGTCTATGCTTGTCATCTTTAGGTATCACCCTTTTCTGGGGGGAGCTCCGTCAGCTCCCCGGAGCTATACCAGGCTGATATGCTAATGTCAGACTTTGGCATCAGTCATGTGTATGGATTTCTAGGGCCTACTGGGGACCACGGCCAGAACCTGGCGCCCTCAGAGAGGCAAGGGGAGCAATGGCATATAGAAACCCCCGTGTGGTTGGAAGCATTCTATGTCTGTCATCGACCGGGTCAAGCATCCAGAAAGGTAAACATTCCAAAACAAACCCCTATTCTGGTTAAAATTGCTACCAAAAGCTGAACTAGTGGATAGAACTCCCCAACAGAAAACAAGCAAACTAGTATGACGTCACATGTCACCGCGCCGCTGTATGAATACAGTATAAATATATGCTCTGTATAAATACAGAGCTGTATTTTCATGGATATGGTACCAACATCAAATCATATATCAGACGTCACCCTATCCCCACTGGATTTTGAAGAAGCCATAAACAGTATGCCTATGCACTCCGCACCAGGCCCGGATTCTTGGAACTCCATATTCATCAAGAACTGTAAAAAACCACTATCGCAGGCCCTTCACATTCTGTGGAGACAAAGCCTAGATACTGGCGTTATTCCTGATATACTAAAAACAGCAGAGATAGCACCACTTCATAAAGGAGGAAATAAGGCAGAGGCAAAAAATTACAGACCGATAGCACTAACATCGCACATCATAAAAATTTTTGAGAGAGTGCTAAGAAGTAAGATCACAAAATACATGGAATCACAGCATCTCCATAACCCCGGACAACATGGTTTCAGAACAGGGCGCTCTTGCCTGTCGCAGTTGCTGGACCACTATGATATGGCATTAGATGCTATGGAAGACAAACAAAACGCTGATGTAATTTACACAGATTTCGCAAAAGCTTTTGATAAATGTGACCATGGTGTTATTGCCCATAAAATGCGCTCAAAAGGAATTACCGGAAAAGTAGGCAGATGGATCTACAATTTCCTGACCAACAGAACCCAATGTGTAATAATCAACAAAATAAAATCCAACCCGTCAACCGTTAAGAGCTCAGTTCCCCAGGGTACTGTGCTTGCTCCAGTACTTTTTCTCATCCTCATATCGGACATAGACAAGAGCACAACCTATAGCACTGTATCATCCTTTGCAGATGACACTAGGATCTTCATGAGAGTAGGCAACATAGAGGACACGGCGAACCTCCAGTCAGATGTAGATCAGGTCTTTCTATGGGCTACAGAAAATAATATGGTGTTTAACGAAGACAAGTTCCAGCTCATGCGCTATGGAAAAAATGAAAATATAAAAACGGAAACCACGTACAAAACTCAGGCAAATCATAACATAGAACGAAAAGGCAATGTAAAGGATCTGGGTGTACTCATGTCGGAAGACCTTACCTTTAAAGAACACAATAAAGTAGCCGTCACAACTGCAAGAAAAATGACAGGTTGGATAACAAGAACTTTTCACACTAGAGATGCTATACCGATGATGACACTTTTCAAAACGCTTGTGCTCTCTAGAGTGGAGTACTGCTGCACAATGACAGCCCCTTTCACTGCTGGTGAAATTGCTGACCTGGAGAGCGTGCAGAGGTCCTTTACTGCTAGAATCCACTCGGTAAAACATCTAAACTATTGGGACCAACTTAAGAGCCTAAATCTGTATTCCCTTGAGCGCAGGCGGGAGAGATACATAATAATTTACACGTGGAAAATATTAGAGGGGCTGGTCCCAAACCTGCACACAGAAATAACATCACATGAGACCAGAAGACATGGCAGGATGTGCAGAATACCCCTGTTGAAAAGCAGAGGTGCAACTGGTACTCTGAGAGAGAACTCTATCAACATCAGAGGCCCGAGACTGTTCAACACGCTTCCACTACACATAAGGGACATAACTGGCAAACCCCTCACAGTGTTCAAGAGAGAACTGGATAAGCACCTCCAAAGGATATCTGATCAACCAGGCTGTGACTCATACGTCAGGCTGCGAGCAGCCGCATCCAACAGCCTGGTTGATCAGTCCAGTAACCAGGAGGCCTGGTCGATGACCGGGCCGCGGGGACGATAAGCCCCGGAAGCACCTCAAGGTATCCTCAAGGTATGGGGAGGGGGAGCCCCAGACCTCTCACTCCGACTATCCACCCATCAGTTCTTCGACTGATGCTATAGGCACCGATTGTGTGCTCCGGCTCCATTAGTTGTTTCAGCACTGTACCTAGTATGGTGTCTGTCTTCTAGGTGGTGCATGAGTCGGGAGTCTCCAGTACTCTGCATGGCTGCATGCGCCTAGGGTTCCCTTCCCTAGGTGCCCTGTAAGTACTGCCCTTGGGGACACCTTCCACAAGTTCCTTGGTTTCTGCCCCTGCTGGGCCGTTTACTGCTTGGTTTTCGGCCGCCCTTTGTGTGCTCGGGTGTTCTGTCTCCCTTGTTTGCCTTCGGGTAAGGGGCAGTTTTGCACTGGTGGGGCACAAGGTGCTGCGCAGCTTGTTTTCACCTATATGGCGGCCGGGTCTGTTCCGCCTGGGTATGGTGTCCTCTTGCGGGGTTTTCTTTTTATTTTTGTTTATCTACCTGGTGGGGGGTCTGCCTTCGTTCTTGCCTCCTGTGTCCCTTGTGTTCCGAGTATTATTCTGGTGGTTCTCCCTGCTAGGTCCCCGTGAGTGTACACGTCCCGGGGGTTCAGTGCTTAGAAAGTTGTTTGGTAGCTTTGGACGCCGGTTAGCAGTACCCTGCCTGGGATTACCTGAGCACAAGTCCTATTATAGTAAACACTCGGAACCCTGGGAATTCCCTGGGGGCGTGCAGGTCCGATGAATGTGATCCCAGAGTCCCCCCCCCCCTCGCTTCCAGCGAGTTTGAGGGTTGCTCTCACCCCTTGTCTCAGGGTGACTCTCTGTTTGCCTCCGTCTGCTGCCTGTCGGGTCGGTGACCCCTTCGACCCGGAGTCCTGCAAGTTTTGTTGCTCGTTGTGGCTCGGTTACCCAGTTGTGCTTACTAAGTTGGTGCGGGCAGCAGGGGCGTTGCACTTTGAGCCTTGGTGGTGGCAACGTTCTCGTTTGTTTACTCCCCGGGAGCCACGGGGCTGCCCGGTTTTGGTTCGTGTTGGGACTTGGGGGTGTTGGTTGCTTCGGTTCCTTCTATGCCCCCTTGTCTTTCCCCTGGATGCCCTCGTCCTGCCTACATCCAGTTCCTTACCGTCTGTGGGTTCGGGGCGGGGTTTGATGGTTTTGAGAATCGGGCAGTCTCGGGGAATTCCCCTTCTGGGGTAGTGATGGGAGCATTTGAGCCAGTTCCTCCAGCTGTGTTGTAAGAGTCTGCCAGTGGGCTGCCTTCCTTAGTATTTTTTGTAAAAATGCAGCTGCCCTGGTTTTCTGGTACAGCCGGGGCTTTGGGGGGACGGCTTGGCCCCCGGGGCCTGTCGTGTGGGGTTTTTGGGGCTGACTTGGGGGGCTTTGGCCCCATAGGACCCCGTGAGGGTTTTTTCTCCCCCTCTAGGCGGGGCTTGTGGTTATGCGGAGTGGGGTTTTTCCTCCCCACTCGCCGTACGTGTTGTTGTTGGGCATCAACCCCTCCCCGGGTTCGGTTCCTTGGCCTTTGAGTCGGTTAGTTCCGTCCTGTGGGTGGATGCTCCCCCCTTTTCGGGACGGTGTCTTCGTCATGTTTTCCCGTTCTTGGGGTTCTACATGACTTCTGGTCTCGGGTGCGACTGTGCCTTTGTGTGCCTTCGAGACTGGTGTTTGCTTCCGAGTTCTCGAGGGTTTAGGAAGGTTTTCGCTACTTCCCGTATTATTGGAACGTCTGTCGGCTCCTAGTCCGGGTCGCCGTATTGGGCTACTTGTAGCCCAGTTGGACTACTCGTGGCCCAGCTGGGTTCCCTTTTGGGCTCATTGTCTTTGCTTAGTTGGCTGGTTTTGTTGTTACTGCTTCCTCTTATTGCTACTTTTCTAGTGCAGTTGTCCTGGTTGGCGCCTTCCTGCAGAGCAGGTTGTGCGGTTCGGCCAGCGTGTCATGCGCCGTGGAGTTTGTTTTGGTCTGGCCGGTGTGTTTCAGTGCTGGTGTTTTGCGCCCTTTTTACTCGGGTGCTTTGCCTCTCGGTCTTCTCCCTTTCTCCGGTATGTGCCTCTTCGCTCCGGGGGTGTCCTAGATTCCAGCTGTGGGGAGGACGCCGGGGTTTTCCCTGTGTCATGGGTGTGGGCCTCCTCCTTCGCCTCTACCCTGCTCTCCTGCGTGTTCGGCTCTGGCTTTTTCACCTAGCGCTGCTCAAAGGATCTTTTGGGCACTGTTGGGTCGTGACACGTTCGTTCCTCCGTTTGACAGGCGAGTTTCTGTGGTCTGGGGTCTTTTGGCTGGGCGCTGCATGGATGTGATGTTTATTACCTGTCTTTATTTAGGTATATTTATGTACGAATGAGACCGTTAGCACACCAGTGACTGTCCCTTTTCAACCCTTCCAGTCCCACTCATGTGCATGTCCAACGTACCCCATGCTAGTGTCATTCAGGGGACCCACATCTTTCGTGTTATGAGGTGTGTGGGTTGTGGTGCTGGTTATGTACTCACCTGGTAGGGCTCTCCTGGTTGTGCTTGCGCGGTTTGAGCTCTGGCTCTTGGGTCCCACCTGTATGGAAGATCTTGCGTGATAGTTCCAGTGGAGTGAAGTGGTGCCATAGGCACAATCGGGGAACACTGTATAACCATCAGAGGTCTGCGGTTGTTACACGTCCTACCTGCGAGCATCCGCCGTATTGCCGGTACATCCGTGGACTTCCAAGGAAGACTAGCCTGTTTTCGGATAGAGGTTCCTGCCCATTCTGGCTGTGGTGGGTATGTGGGCCTGCGGGCTGCTCCAAGCAACAGCCTGGTGGGCCAACCTCTCCCTAGTCAAGCCTAGCCTCGGGCCAGGCTTGGGGGAGTAAGTGAACTCCCTGAACCCCATCCAGCAGGTATCGGGCTGGTATCTCTGCCGTCGGTCACCGGGTGTGCTGGTTCTTGGACCTGCTGGGTTCTGTCGTGTTTCCGTTGGCCCTGTCTGGGGTCTGC
>WNGS01168076.1:60370-74883 GCA_020271785.1 Procambarus virginalis | reverse complement strand
GGGGGTGTTGTCCAAAGATTGTTAATCTTCTCTTGTGTTCATGCAAGTATAGGCTTATAGCTGGACACGAGTTCCTCCCACATTGACAGTGCTTGATGAAAAATGCTGAGTAACCCTCACTTATTTGGCGTCCCTTGGGAGGTGGAGATATTTGAGGTAAATACTTCGAAATTCTCTATCTTCTCTTTTAAAGGGTCTGATGTGGTGTAGTGGGTTTAAGGCATACTAGTTATGGCAGCTACTTGAAGGTGGGTTGTGCTTTCTGGGTTCGAGTCCCACTGGTGGGTGATGTCCAATAGATATATATATATCTCTAGTATATATATATATATACTTATATCTATATATATATATATATATATATATATATATTAGTATATTTTTTTTTGGTAGCAGTCTTTCCTGTAGACATATGTTATTAAATATGACCGAAAAGGAGATTAATAATTCTATCACGAAGTTTTCTTCAATTTTCCTTATGTTTCTTTTTATGATGACGGTAAATTAATAAAAATCAATTCTCCAAAATTCATTCTTTATTTCTAGTCTGACGCGGCACTTGAGCGCGTTGCGTAAAACGTATTACATTTCAAAGACTTTTAGTTTTATCTACACAACTTATGGAGCTTTATGAACCAAACATTGGCTCTTATACCTGCATTTGGGTGAGGTGATGTAATACATTAGTGGGGTGAAACACAGAACATGGAAACAGGGGTATAGATTTGTAGAAGTAGAAGTCGTGGGTACCAATAGAACTGGCAGAAGGCCTATTGCCCATATTTCTTGATGTTGCCTATATTGGAGCGGGAGTCTTGAAGTGGGTAGGAAATGTAGTTGTACGTTAATTGGCTGTTGATTGCTGGTAATCACAAGCCAATAAAGTTTTACGAAACGCGCCAAGTGTTGCAGTCAGCTAGAAATAAAGAATGAATTTTGGAGAATTGATTTTTAATTTACCGTCATCAGTAACCACAAACATCAGGAAATATTGAGGAAATTCGTGGTAGAATTATTAATCTTACTTTTTCGGTGATATTTAATAATATATATATATATTATATATATAGAAAAAAAATAACAAAAAAAAAAACCTCACAAAAAAAACAAAAAATATAGATATATAGATATATATATATCTATATATATATATATATATACTGATATTTATATAATTATTATATATGTATGCAATTGACAATCACTAAACACGGATCATTTGTATGCCGGATAAAACACAAAGAAATGGAGACGAGAGATGAATGTTTCGACTCGTGAAAGCCGTTGTCAACATCAGACTGACTGAGAGAAGTAGATAGAGGGTACAGGTCAGCACCTGGACCTGACCAACCCATCTATGGGGAAAGGATTACCACGAAACAGGAAAAGATCAAAGAGGATTAAGCGGTCAGAGAATAAGATGAAGATTAAGGAAAAGCCTCAATAACATGCAAGCCATGGGAAAGCCTCATGAATCCGGCCTGTACTCCTCTTGACATACCAGAAAATATCCTGGAGGAAAGCTACTCCAAGCTTGTCTAAGGAAGCACCCTTCTTTGACCCGGGATGGGCACATGTATATGCAAGTAGATGTGGGTCGCCATGGGTTCTCCCTAGGTGTCCTGTTTGCAACCTATCTCATGGTACTATCGAGAAAAAAGTCTTAGTCGACTTTGAACTTTGAAACCGGCCATATACTGCAGGTATGTTGACGACCATTTTACACAGGTACCTGAGTCAGACATCTGCAGGAGCTGAAAGAGGCGTTTGAGCAGAATCTGTGTTGCATTTTACTTACGGGATGAAGAAGGATGGGAAGCTGCCCTTTCCAGATGTAACAGTCATGGAAAGAGCGAGAGAAGGTTCACACTGCAGTCTACACTAAGGAAACAAACATAGGAATGTGCCTAAATGCCAACAGTGACTGTCCAGACAGGTACAGAGAGGAGTGTTGTTAACGCTTATGTCGACCGTGCTCCTCAGCGCACAGCTCAGAATGGAAGCAAGAAGCAAGTCGACGAAGAACTCTGTAGGGTAAGGCAGGTCCTCGTCAACAACGGCTTCTCCAATGGTTTCATTGAAGACATCATAAGAAGGAAAGTGAAACGCCATGCAACCTCTGAAGAGACAACTAATACAACACCTATACCCCCTATTAGACTATTTTACAGGAACTTCTTCTCCACAGCTCATAAAATGGAGGAAAGGGTCCTGAAAGATATTGTTAATAGAAATGTTATCCCTACAGACAAAAATCAGAAGATACAACTAACGATTTACTATAAACCAAGAAAACGGCCAGCCTACTCATGAGAAACTCTCCAGACACGGAGCAGAACGCTCTAAAAGAGACAAACGTCGTCTATGCCTTCAAATGCCCTTTTGGAGACTGTAAGCCTCAAAAAACTCAGTATATAGGCAAGACAACAACATCTCTTTCCAGGCGTTTAACGATGCATAAGCAACAGGGCTCCATTAAGGAACATATATTCTCTTCCCACAACCAAACCATCACCAGAGAAATCTTAGCAAACAACACAGAAATCATTGATAGATACAGCGACAGCAGGCGGCTTGACATCTGCGAGGCACTACACATCAAGAAGTCAACACCAGCAATCAACAGCCAATTAACGCACAACTATATTCTACCCACTTCAAGACTCCGCTCCAACATAGAAACATCAAGAAATATGGGCCAATAGGCCTTCTGCAGTTCTATTTGTACCCAACTTCTGCAAATCTATATCCATTATTCCGTGTTCTGTGTTTTGTTGAAAGTTTGTTTTTTCACCATACTATTGTACTACATCACCTCACCCAAATGCAGGTATAAGAGCCAATGCTGTTCAGCAATAAGTTCAGTCATAGTTGTGTGTGGATAAACTAAAGTCTTTGAAAATGTAATAAGTTTTACGAAACGCGCTCAAGTGTCGCGTCAGACTAGAAATAAAAATGAATTTTGGAGAATTGATTTTTCATTTACCGTCACCAGTAAAAAGAAACATAAGGAAAATCGAGAAAATTCGTGTTAGAATTATTAATCTTACTTTTTCGGTCATATATAATAATATATGTCTACAGGAAAGACTGCTACCTAAATATATATATATATATATATATATATATATATATATATATATATATATATATAATATATATATATATATATATATATATATATATATATATATATATATATATATATATATATATATGTCGTACCTAGTAGCCAGAACGCACTTGTCAGCCTACTATGCAAGGCCCGATTTGCCTAATAGGCCAAGTTTTCATGAATTAATTGTTTTTCGACTACCTAACCTACCTAACCTAACCTAACCTAACTTTTTCGGCTACCTAACCTAACCTAAGTATAAGATAGGTTAGGTTAGGTTAGGTTGGGTTGGTTAGGTTCGGTCATATATCTACGTTAATTTTAACTCCAATGAAAAAAAATTGACCTCATACATAATGAAATGGGTAGCTTTATCATTTCATAAGAAAAAAATTAGAGAAAATATATTAATTCAGGAAAACTTGGCTTATTAGGCAAATCGAGCCTTGCATAGTAGGCCAAAAAGAGAGTTCTGGCTACTAGGTACGACATATATATACATATATATACGGGAGGTGTCGGGGCGGGCGGACGCGTGGAGGGAGGCTCTGTTGTTTACTGAGCCATACCTAGTGACATCCTGGCGCCACCGAGCCTAGCCTTCACAAGGTGCTGTGTGAATATCCTGGGAAGGTGCAGGAGTGGACGGCAAGTGCCCAAAGTGGACCATCTCAACAAAAATGGATCAAAACAGGTGAATTTACAGTGTGGAATATAAGGGCAGTGAGGGCCACGCTGGCGCCCGGTAGGCCTCCCACAGTGAAGGTGTGGGGGGAGGGGGTGATGTTGTGCGGTCCGGCGAGGGGGGGTCACCCATGTGCCACCCAGTGATTATATAAATATATTTGGAAAAGAAAAACAGAAATTAGCAATCATGTTTAGTGTTAATGGAGCTCACAGTGTGTCAGTCTACAAGTGTATGATTCATTCACCATTGTGCAGTGATATACAAGTAAATTGTACCAGTGTTTAAGTGTCACCCAGACCCCCCCCCCTCTCCCCTCAAGACAAGCGGTGTCCGGTCAACCCCCACCCCCTCCCCGCGAGCCGGCCTCACCGCACACTGTACCTCCTGCCATCCCACCCCACCCGCCCTGCGGCTGGGCGTCTCTCACCACCTATTCACCGCCCACACAGTGCCTGTTGCAGAGATGTGTCACCCTCCATGTACCCAGATATGGCACAGGTCACAGCAAGCATTCAGGTTCTTCCCAAAAGGGAGGGAGACACAAGTACCCACATGAGTGGTGAGTGCGAGGGACAGCTAACTACCCCTGCCGCCACCACCCATGATCACCCTCCCACGCCACGCCTATGTCACAGCCCGCCCGGGGGACGGAGGGGACTCCCCCAACTAACCAGGAGGGAGGGAGGTGGGGCAGCCACCTTCAGGGAGACCCAGAAAATCCACAAGTACAGAGACCTAGAACGTTGTTACAGGTTCGTGCCGATAGGCTCAGAGACTCTGGGCGCCTGGGGTAAATGTGCACTCAAGTTTTTAAAGGAGGTTGGTGAGGAACTCATTTGGAAAACTAGAGACCCACGAGCAGCCAGTTTCCTGTTCCAGCGCCTCAGTGTCGCAGTGCAGAGGGGAAATGCGTGCTGTATCCTGAGTACGCACCCAACCTCCGAGGAGCTGGACGAGGTCTTCGAACGCTGATTGTTTAATTGTTATATATTTGTGTGTGTGTGTGTGTTCTCTGTAAACTGTAGCATTGCAATAAAATAAAACAAAACATACAAAAAATAATAGGGGTGGTAGGAGAAGAAAAGAATTAAGTATTCAGTGAGAATCCACAAGATCTTCTCTGAATGCTCTTTGTTTTCTTCTTCGAGGATGTGGGTCCCTGCAATTGCACCAGAGGTGGTACCCCTAGTATATATATATATATATATATATATATATATATATATATATATATATATATATATATATATATATATATATATATATATATATATATATATATATATATATATATATATATATATATATATATATATATATATATATATGAACATGTTGTACTGAGCGGGGTGAGAATAGCTTGATCTACCTCATCCCTTTGTGTGTATTTTACCTCAATAAACTTTTTCAATTTAAATTTCAATTTCAATTCTCCACTCCACTCCATTAAATATATATTACCATGATTCCTTCATCTGCAATAGTGTCATTGGTGATAGAGACGACTACTCTAAATATACCTTTGCTCAGTTCTCGATGAAATCCCTTAAATCCTCTTTGACTATTGGAGCCATCTATAGATTTCCCAATACTAACATAGCATCATTCTCAGATAACCTAAGAAATCTTATCATAAACAACAATCTCAACAAAAATCCCATCATTCCAAGAGGAGACTTCAATATTCACCTGGGTCAGCAAAATAGCCCCCAAGTCGACTATTTCCTAAACAGCATGAACTCCTGTATGCAAATCCCAAAAATCGTCAGGCCCACCCGAATCACTCAAACATCTGCTACTACCCTGGATCACTTATGGACTAACATAACAGCTCCCCTTACATCTGATATAATCACTGACAGAACAACTGACCACTATCCTAGCTTCCTCGTAGCGAACATGGACATAACACCACCAGCTATTTATTTTTATTTATAAATAAATAAATAAATAACAATTAACAGGGTCGCCAACGAAAACGTTTAAAGAAGCGCCGTCTAGAATGACTGAGGTCAGTCCCGGGAGACTAGTTATTCGATCTGTCTCACCTCATTATGGACTCATATTTGTTTAATATTTACATTTATATAGTAGCTTCAACACGGTAAAATAATTGGAAACATTGTGATTAGTGAAGGTCAGTGAAGATCAAACTATATAATATAGACAGGCAACTAAATTAATAATTATTATAATTAAAAAACTGATAATCATAACAATTACTCAAGAAAGTCAATGATTTAATGTAATTGGGAACGGAATGAAATAGTACCACGTTCTCCTGTAGTTGCCACGCCCGTCAATAGATGGCGCTAATAGGTTGGTAGAACGTTGGGTTGGGTGATACATGAACATACATTTTATAGGGAGCTTTCCTATCCTTGTTCCACAGTCTGTCGTTAGTGCGTCTGTTTGTAGTGTGTGGGGAAGGCAACGAGGTGGGCAGCGTTCGTGTGGTTGACATTCTAGTCATTGCTTTCTTTACTGGTAACATTTCTCCTGTATTACAAGGTTTGTCCTTTTTTTTTTTTTAGTATTAAGTTTACGTGTTAATTTATTGGTGTGCAGTAAAGTCCTCCCCTTTCCCTCCAGGGCTATTCCTGCGTGGGCCTCAAGCCTCTGGCTGGCCCACTAAGTGTTACTTGGTTCCGTTTTATTTATGCGGAGTAAGAGTGTTTGACTTTGGGTAAATCCATATGTATAACTTAAACTTTTCCTGTAAAGTTCCGCTAGTATATGCAACACCAGTCGCTAACTTCAGATTTTGAACAGTAAAGCTGTTATTAATTTCAGATGCGTTCGTATTCGTGGATATTGCTGCTATGGACGACCTTGGTGGTGTCCAACGTGCTGGTCGTTGCACAGATCTCCAACGTAAGTAAAATGTTTGTTTATTAAATATTCACAACAAAATGTGTTGGCAAACTTTTGTACCTAATGAGTTCATATCTCGTGAAATGTTAACAAATTTCTTTAGGCCTCTTGACGATTTATGAAATTGCATGGCTTAATTTAATCTAGCTAAGACAAGCTATGCTTAGGCTTTTACCTTGTGTTAAAACACGAATTTTTCAAATAGTAAATGTCTTGCTATAAGAACAGGATCAACTTCAATCACGCTAAACAATACATTTAATTTTAAAGCCGTACCCTGAATATCTAAAAATATCTTGGTATAACTAGTGTTATAAGAATATACCTGGATAGAGTATCCGCAAAAAGTAAACGTAGACTGTGACTTGTAATCAATTACCAAGTTTTATTTAAATGCTTGTAAATAAATCTGTTTTAGACTACCCTGACATCTTTACTCCATGGGAATAAGTCTTGCAATTCGCCTGTTGGTAGCATTATCTTGTTAGTTGGTGAGGCTCGCCTAGAGACCAGCACTTGCCTTAAACACTTGCAAATGCAAGTCTTGACACTTTAGATTTTAACGATGTTAAAACTTTTGAAAACGCTAATGGCACACACGTGTTTAAAATACTGTCTTAGAAATATTGGGCGTTTAAATTTGCTGGCTAAGCTCTAAATTACTGCCTTTAATTAACCCCCCCCCCCCGATCGTTTCCTAGTTACTTTTCCAGTATGTATTTGCATCTTAATAAACAGAAGAAACTAGCAATTAAATGGCCTTCTCTTGGGAGGTTGGTTGAAGCTTCAATTCAGGGACCCCTGTGATATAAGAAAGATCTGCTTCTATTAAAACTTTAGTGTGCTTCCCGAGGACGATTAAAAATTGTCATGCTACCATGGCACAACCGCTTGTAACATACGTCCTTATAAAGAATGGAATATGTGCATTTGCATGGTTCAGACCTATGCATGTAGTTTTTCATATCTAGTACATATATAAATAAAAATGGAAATGTTCGTTTATGCATAATCGCTAATCTCGGTTCATCGCAGATTGCTTTGAAATTTTCACACTACGTGCCATTCGAATAGGCGCGTATTTTTTATATCTACTATATATTTGCTTCACCTGAGACGGGGAAAAAACGTGCTTTTCTTGAAAACGGAATCTGTTGGTCGTAAGGGCAACACACATGCTCTACTAAATGTTACAATTCCATTTCAATGTTTCTCATTGCATTGATAAATAGAATTTTCAGATAATCATTTATTTTAATTTAATTATTTGTGTGTGATTTGCATTGGAATAGAGCTGTGTAGTTTACCATTTCGTGAGTATAGTTAATTTTTTTTAATCTTTCATATTTCCATTTCATCTTTTAACTCTTATTTCGGTACCGGGAACATCGGATCACTGTTAGCAATTTTCTGCTGAACATCAGACCATTTGGGAAGGCATCGGACGAGGAAGTGGGGAATGGTGGAGATGAGAAGGGGACGGAAATGAGATGGTGGAGGGGGTAATGGTGGGGAACGAGGCGACGGGAATGGAGAATGGTGGGGAGGACTGTGGGACAGGGAAGGTTGCTGTGCTGAGCCACAGCAATGCGTGGCCGGGTACTGCTAGTCTTCAATAAATGTGGAACCTACTACAAAATTATCTAAATTTACATAAGGCTCCAGTTTTTGGTGCCTCCTAGATTTTGACCGTTAGGGAAGAAATTAATTTCATAGCAAGCTTGCTACTCCTCTTATACATCATTTAAACAAATTTTATTACTTTCAAACACATCAGCCGGGTTATGGGAGTCAGAGCAGAGGACCGGGAGATGCGGGTAATGCTGACTCTAGAGGTTCATCGGGTCAACACAGCAGTCCAGTTGTAGGTGGCGGCCCGGCCGTCGGCAGCGGTCCACGTCTGGGTGCTGGATTAGGCCTTGGCAGCAGTCGAGGAATAAATATTAACCTCGGCCAAGGCATCGGCGGCGGTCCAGCTAGTACTTCTGGGCAAAGAGTCGCCGGCGGTGACAGGGCTGGACAGGTTGGCAGTGGACCTCGAGCTACCTCTGGCAGCAGCGGTCCGGCTCCTTACGCTGGTGCAAGGTATGGCAGTCCTCAAGTGAGCAGAGTGGATGCACTATTTAACCCCACTGTCACCCAGCTCTTCACCGTCGACCGCTTCGTCACCCTCACTGATCAGGCTTTCCAGAGTGTGGCTGTCACCCTCACTTCCCTCACCGTCCAGACTGTCACCACGGGAACACGCGCGGTAAGTACTTGGTATGTATTGTGATAAACGATGGTCTGGAGGCTGAGCTTAGACTAGCTAAGTGTTGTCTTACACAGGTGGCGCAGACGCCGGTGGATGACCGCGTCGCCCTCCAGACAACGGTAGTTGTAAGACCTTCAACACTAACGGTCACAAACGTGCAGTCAGACTTCAGGATTGTGACTGAAAGGTCTTTAGACTACGTGACCATCGCTCACACCTCTTACGTCATCATGCAGACTACCTACACTACTACTGCTACCCAAGTGTAAGTTCGATGCCAACGCTAGAGTATTTTATTGTAACTGCCAGCCTCTTGATTACTTGTAAAAGTATTGGGTAATTGCCACTTTACTCCCCACAGGCTGTCGTACACGACAACGCTGGTGAGAACAAACATCAATACTAAGAGCACAATATTCACGGACTACCGCACAGTCACCGACACGGTCCTCGTCCCCGGAGCCCGCTACGGTTATAGACAGCTCTAGCAAGTTCATTAGTGTTAAGGGTTTAAAGATCGTAATATTAAACATATTTAACAGTATCGGTCTGCATGGTCTATTAAAACTTGATATAAGCATTAGGTGTTCTTTTAATACCTGACTTGGTGTACATGATAAATAATTATATGCCTATTTACTAGAGGGAAATCTGTTAAGAGGTCAAGATAGTGTATACCTATAAGCTTTATTCCTAAGGTTGGGACAGCTTTAATGTTACACTAAAAGGCGACTTTTATGGCAAGAATGTTCACTAACTATTCAGCACTGAACCTTGGAGATGGTCAGTGATCCAACAAAGCACGTCGCAGGCAACTCGTGAAAACGTGACGGCCACGGGAGAGTGCCAAACGAGAACACCGACTGTTGTTGGTATAAGACTACATTATACAAAGTACTTAGTGCGTTTGAGGTGATATGTATTCTACTGAAATGACTTGATGGCTGCTAGGCTAACGAGCATTTCATTAACACAATTAAGATACATATACCAGGCACAGTCAACCGTTTAAGAAGTTACCTTTATGGCTAACCATGTGTAAAACTTTACTATCAATTTCCTAATTGATAATCGGCAAGGAAAAGTAAATTGCTAATTAAATAAATATCCATGTATCTATGCAAACGTGTTCTTCTGGCAGTTCTTTGGTAGCAAATCTCTGCACTTCATCCATACAGCCATTTTCATCTTTAAGTGGAAACTTGATGTTGTGAGTGGCTCGGGTGTATCGCCCTTAATGAGGGCGAGTGACTGCCTCGCTCTTCTTGCGGTTACGACAGTGCAAAATGGAAATGAAACTCGTGCATTAACTCTTCATGGACCCGGCCCCCCCCCCTCCCTATTGAGCTCGTTGATGCCGTGAGGGGGGCTTGGTGGGTGGCTGCTGGAGTATGATGCTCTGTGGGACAGTCCTCTGTCCATTTGTGGCCTTGCACTCCTGCTGCTGTCTTCTCTAATTGTGCTGGATTGCTTTTCCTTTTCATTGTTTCCTTTTTCTCCCCCTCTTCTCCTATCTGCTTTTCGTTTCCTGCTGACCTTTTGCTTGTTTTGGTTATTCCTTTGGACTTCTTCTATTCTGACGCCCGGGTGCTTGAGGCGGCATATCCTTGCACCCGTAGAGCTGTAGTACCCAACGTTTCGAGCGAGGGGAACCTTTTGTTGTCACTCCCCCTTTCGTCACTGAACCCCGATCTCGACGGACCGACGGTTCTTCAGGTGGCGTTTGTGGGGCATATACTCACGACGCACCCCTAGGGGGCCCCGGCATGATCGGCGATAGCTTCCTATTGGGTGTCCTGCCTCTAATTGTGGCTCCATGGTGGGTATGGGGGCACATTCGTGGATGAATTTATCACTTTTCGTCTGTACGTCATTGAATGTTGTTGTGGACAAACGTTGTGGTTGTGTTGTGGAGAGGTTTGTACCCTCTCGGGCTCGTGGGGTGGGCGACCAAGCACCCGAGTCGGCCTGTATGGAAGACCGGGCTCTGTAGCCTCCACTGCGTTGGGCTCCGACCTTGCTCCTCCTTTGACTCTCGTGACTTCTTCCCCCAGCTCCCTCCCTCTGTGGTTGGGTCGAGCCTAGAGCCCCCAATGGTAACCTCTTCGACCCCTGGTGCGGCTAAGTCTCTCGTTGTGACTACTGCGCCTTTTGACCCCCCCCCCATCTCTCTCTCTCTCTGGGGGTTCTCAACGCCGTCAGCGCCACGCCGCACTCGCTCGTTTCCTACCTGTACTGATGCGTATCGGGCCTTGTTTGGTCCTGCTTCATGGGCCAAATACTTTGATCTCCTCCCTCTTGATTCTGCGCCTCCTGAGGATTTCTCCCTCCAACGGCATCTCGTTGATTCCGTGGATGCGTCTATTACCTTCAACCCCACTCGTCTCGGTACACGTTTAGTTGCTGCTCCTTCTCAGGATGCAGTTTCCTGCTTGGCTGCCTTATCCTGCCTTGGCGAGATCCCTGTTCGGGTCTCGATGAACGTTCGTTTGAATGCCAATGTTGGCACTATTCTCCTCCCGCCCCATGTTGCAACCGGTGTTCGGAATCTGCAGGACTGCCACGATGACATTCGGCATATCCTTGATGCCCAAGGCCATTCTGTCCTCCAGGTAGACTTTTTACTCGTCCCCCTCGTGGTCGTCGCCGTCAACCCCTTCGAGTTGTGAAGATCACCTTTGATGGTAGGACCCTTCCATCCTGTCATTCTTGCTGGTGCCAGGTGCTCTGTCCAAGAGTACATTCAGTCTCCTCGGCTTTGTAACAAGTGCTAGAGGTTTGGACATGGTGCTCTCCGCTGCTCTGGGACTCTGTCTTTTGTGTGGGGGGTGAAGGTCGCTCCAAGTCGGAGTGCACTTCTCTCCAAGTTTGCTGCCTCGACTGCGGTGAGGCCTTCTCCCGTGCCTGTATCCACTACAAGCGTGAGGCAGCCGTCCTCAACTTGAAGCACCAAGCGTTTATCTTTTCCGAGGCGAGGCGCCAGGTCACCGCCCCCGCCTTATGCTGCGTGTTGCGCTCTTCCTTCCTCGTCCTTCTCGCCTTCCTCAGACTCGCAACTGTTTCCGGGCTTTGGACCCTGATTCGCCCACGGCCCCTCTGTTTCTTTTCAGTTCTTTCCCGAGGGGCCTCTCCTGGTTCTCTGTCTGGAGGTCCCCTTTCTACCCTGTCTGTCCTGTCCTCCTGGTCTGCTTCCTCGTCTCCCTCCGATCCTCTTCTCGTCCATCTATTGACTCTCCCCGCCGCTGTCGGTGCAGGCGGATGTCCATCGCTCGACTAACGGCCATCGTGTGTGCTCTCGTTCAGCTTCTCATGTTGAGACGCTGGAATCGTTTGCCCGATATGTTGTTGCTGGGACACCAGTCTCTTTAAGTCAGAACAGTCTCCGTGGTGTAGTGGTAGACACTCGCCTGGCGTCCCGCGAGCGCTATGTCATGGGTTCGTATCCTGGCCGGGGAGGATTTACTGGGCGCAATTCCTAACTGTAGCCTCTGTTTGATGCAACAGTAAAATGTGTACTTGGATGAAAAAACGATTCTTCGCGGCGGGGATCGTATTCCAGGGACCTGCCCGAAACGCTACGCCGTACTAGTGGCTGTACAAGAATGCAACAACTCTTGTATATCCAAAAAAAAAAAAAAAAAAAAAAAAAAAAAAAAAAAAAAAAGCATAAGCCTGGCTCCTCTCCTTCCTCTTCCTCGGCCCCTACTACGGCTCTATTGCTCCTTTCCCTCCCAATTCAGTGGGTGCGCCCCCTGTTCCTGCTATGGAGGTTTCTTTGGCTCCTACTTCCCTCTCGGTGCTGCCCTGCTGAGGTGCGCTCCCTTTTTCTACTCCCCCTCTTCCTGCTGCTGTCGTTGACTGCTCTTCTCCATTGTCTCCTCCTTCCACCTCTGGACCCCACCCGCCCACCTTGGTCTTTTCTCCCGCTTCCTTCCTCCGTCTTTGCTCAGTTTACCCATGCCCCCTAACCCTGACTTTGGCTGATCCTGACCCTGATATTCTTTTAACGTGTGCTATATTTCTCTTTCACCTTTGTTTCTTCCTTGTTCTCTGTCCTTTTCTCTTTTCGTCGATGTCTATTCTCAATGGAACGTTAGAGGATATTGCGCCAATTCCTCGAACTCCAACTTTTGATTTTCCGGTTTTCGCCCCTTTGCGTCTGTCTCCAGAGCCGATGCTTGGTGCTCGTCCTGGTCGTTTTCGTGGCTATTACTTTCTCTAACCCCTCCCCTTTAGCCGTGTTGGGTCTCCTAATTCTTCTGCTCTCTTGATTCGCAATGATGTTCCCTTTGTCCGCTTAACTTTTCCTTCGCCCCTCCATTGTTCTGCGCTCGTATCTTTGTGAGAAAAGGTACACAGTATGTTCCATTTATCTCCCCCCCCCCCCCCGAGTGTCCCGCGTTCTCTGATTTGAAACACCACCTGGACTCCTTGCCAGAGCCTGTGCTCCTGCTGGGTGAATACCCGAGGTCGCCTTCTTAATTAAGCCATTTCTCCTCTTCCCTGTTCCTTCTGAATTCTGGTGAGCCCACTCATTTGGACTCTCGAACTCGCACCCTTTCCTGTCTTGATCTTTCTCTCTGCTCTTCCTCTCTTTACTTAGATTTCACGTGGCAGGTTCTTGATGACCTCCATGGCAGTGATCATTTCCCATCCTTAGTTTCCTTTTCTCTTTTCGCCCTTCTCCTCTCTTTCTAAGGTGGCAGTTTGCTCAAGCGGACTGGAACCTATTTTACCCTCAGTGCTGCTCTCTCTGACCTCTCCCTTCTGCCCCTCCCTCACGCTCTCCTCCTTCTCATGACAGTCATCGACTCTGCCCTCCGCTCTATTCCTCGCTCTTCCTCTCGGGTCCACGGAAGTGCGTTCCCTGGTGGAATGCGGACTGTGTTCGGGCTGTCCGCTGTAAGCGTGCAGCCTGGAGGAGGCACTGCCGTCGGCAGACGACCGATTCTTTCTTTTCTTTCAGAAAGCGAGTGCGGTGGCCCGTAGGGCCATCCGTACGGCTAAACGTGAATGTTGGGCTTTTATGTCTCCACAATTACGTCCGAAAGTCCCTGTCACAGATATGGAAGCGTATCCTCAAGATAGCGGGTAAGTTCGTTCCCAATGTTCCCCGGTCCTTCACCTCCGTGGTACTCTTGTGGCGGACCCGTTGCAGGTCGCTACCGAACTGGGTTCCCACTTTAATTCTGTTAGCTCTGGTCTTCATCTTCCCCAATCTTTCCTTCTTCGGAACCTGTCTTGAGTCTCGTCTTTAGATTTCTGCACTCGTCTTCGACTTTCCTATAATGATCCCTTCTCTCAATCTGAACTTCGTTCTGCCCTGGCCCTCTGCGGATCTACGGCAGCGGGCTCCGCTGGTATTCATTATGAGATGCTTCGCCATCTCCCTTCGTGCTAGTTTCAGTATTTACCGAGTCTGTATAATCGGATCTGGGAGTCGTCGTCAGTCCCTGAGGGCTAGCTCGATGCCCGTTGTCCTTCACTGTTCGCAAACCAGGGTCTCTGGGAACTTCCCATAAGGAACTTAGCCCTATTGCCCTCACAAGTTGGTCTGCAAACTCTTTTGAATCGTATGGATA
>WNGS01168075.1:0-14517 GCA_020271785.1 Procambarus virginalis | reverse complement strand
ACTGTCCCCACGGTACGGCACTGATCTTGCCACTCGACCTAATTTTTGTTTTCTTAATTGATCTACTGCTGTAGGAGCTCACTATACAGTTGATCACTGCGTTTGTATACACTCCTGTGAAAAAAAAATGTTTCTCGTCTCCATAACACTTCAGTGTCTCGAGACAATTGATGTTATTCGTGGATCTCCTACTGACACACGTGTGTCTCCATGCCTCCAGGCTCCAGACGGGAGTCTGTGTGTGTGTGTGTGTGTGTGTGTGTGTGTGTACTTCACCTATTTGTACTCACCTATTTGTGCTTGCAGGATCGAGCAAGCATTGACTCTTGGATCCCGCCTTTCTATCCATCGGTTGTTTACAGCAATGACTCCTGTCCCATTCCCTATCATACCTAGTCTTAAAAGTATGAATAGTATTTGCTTCCACAACCTGTTCCCCAAGTGCATTCCATTTTTCCACTACACACACGCTAAAAGAAAACTTCCTAACATCTCTATGACTCATCTGAGTTTCCAGTTTCCCACCCATGTCCCCTCGTTCTGTTATTATACCGTGTGAACATTTCATCTATTTCCACTTTGTCAATTCCCCTGAGTATTTTATATGTCCCTATCATATCTCCTCTCTCCCCTCTTTTCTCTAGTGTCGTAAGGTTCAGTTCCTTCAGACGCTCTTCATATCCCATCCCTCGTAACTCTGGACAAGCCTCGTCGAAACCTCTGAACCTTCTCCCAGTTCCTTATGCGTTTCTTCAGGTGGGGGCTCCATGTTGTCGCGGCATACTCTAAGACGGGTCTCACGTATGCAGTGGTAAAGCGCCCTAAAGCCTCCTCATTTAGGTTGCTGAATGAAGTTCTAATTTTCGCCAGTGTAGAGTACGCTGCTTCGTTATCCTATTTATATGTGCTCAGGAGTTAGATTAGGTGTCACATCCACTCCCAGATCTCATTCTCGAATCGTTACAGGTAGGCTGTTCCCCTTCATTGGTACTGTCCCCTTTGGTCTCCTATCACCTGATCCCATTTTCCATAACTTTACATTTACTGGTGATTAAAGCTCCAGTAGCCATTTCCCTGACCATCTCTGCAACCTGTTTAAGTCCTTTTTGGAGGATCCTACAATCCTCATCTGTCACAACTCTTCTCATTAATTTTGCGTCATGCGCAAACATTGACATGTATGATTCCACTCCTGTAAACATGTCATTTACGTAAATTAGAAAGAGGATTGGTCCCAGCACCGATCCTTGAGGTACTCCACTTGTTACTGTTCGCCAGTCCGACTTTCTCGCCCCTTACCATTACCCTCTGGCTCCTTCCTGTTAGGTAGTCTTCACCCATTCTAGGGCCTATCCGCTTACTCCTGCCTGCCTCTCAAGTCTGTATAGCAGTCTCACGTGCAGTACTGTATCAAAGGCCTTTTGGCAGTCAAGAAGTATGCAGCTTGCCCAGCCTTCTCTGTCCTGCCTTATCCCTTGTTACTTTATCATAGAATTCTAAAAGGTTTGTTAGGCATGATTTCCCTGTCTGTCCAGAACCCATGTTGGTGCTTGTTACAAACCCAATGCTCTCCGTGCTCAACATGTCTTAGCCTAATTATTCTTTCAAGTATTTTGCAGGGGATGCTTGTCAATGATACGGGTCTGTAGTTAAGTGCCTCCTCCCTATCACCTTTCTTGAAAATCGGTACGACATTTGCCTCCTTCCAGCAACTAGGCAATTCACCCGACATAAGAGACTCATTAAAGATCATTGCCAGAGGCACGCTGAGGGTCTGTGCTGCCTCATTTAATTAGCCAGGACCTGCGAATTGCCTTGATGAGTATTGTGTTGTGAAGCGACTTTATAGCATACATAGTGATCGATCCCCCAAAGTGTGTGCACCATTTAAGAACTTATACTATGTTGCACATATTGATTGACGATCAGTGAGGAAGATAGGAACGAATAGTATACCAGGAACACGTGGTGACAGCTAGGAACACGTGGTGACAGCTAGGAACACGTGGAGACAGCCAGGAACACGTGGAGACAGCCAGGAACACGTGGAGACAGCTAGGAACACGTGGAGACAGCCAGGAACACGTGGAGACAGCCAGGAACACGTGGAGACAGCCAGGAACACGTGGAGACAGCATTGATGTCAGAGCAGCTGGAAAGGACAGGCGATCCAACACCGTCATATGGATATCACCTCAAACTCGCCTAGTATGTGCATGCTCGGGTGAGCTGATGGTAGGTACCCTCTCTAGGTCATCAATAAGATGTACAGAGTGACTTAAAAATATTAATTGACAATATATATGAGATATTTAGACCTACAATTCTGGGTGGCTCATTCCGGGTACAGGTTCTTGACACTTATATGCAACACAGGCCCTTGTGATCACTAATACCTGCCTCTCACCCCACCCATCCCACGAACTTCCCACGCCTCACACTCTCCAAAACACCCCCTTCCTCTCCCCCCTATGCACAAACTCTCCCGCACGAGCGTACACGCTCTCACGCATGCATGCACACACGCACCCCACCCATACTCGCACACACATACACACACTGACTGCATAGAATATCACGCTCACGCCGACACACGTGCGCGCGCGCACACACACACACACACAGCTTTTAAATTAAAGTGAGGGATTAAAAGTGAGATCGTAAATAAAATACAGGACGAGGTTCAGAGACAAAAACAGGAGCTTATACTATATTCAGGAAGAAATCAGAAAGAGCAGGGTAGCATGAGAGAGTGAAATAACTCGGCTTGCAACTGAATTTGGCAGGAATAAGGGAAGCATTGCAAGAGAATGGGGAGTAATGGGGGAGTGAGTAGCGAGTGTGGGAGGGATGGTGGGTATCCAGGGAAGGGGCGACCAACATTACAGTGCCTCACTGAGGAGACAGACAATCATACTACATGGATTACTCGAAGCCAAGGCATCAACGAGGCAGGAAAGGATGGAGATTGAATATTTTGAGTTACAGGGGATCTTAAGAGATACTAGAGCCGAGATGGCCGGGAATGAGGTGGAAACTCACTGCCGCATTGGGTCTTACAACTGAAGAAAGAAACTACCTGTCCTGGTACAGTTCACTAACGAAGAGGCAATGGATTACATACTACGACACAATCATTTACTCAGAGGTAGCGAAAACTATTACAATGTATATATTGACTGATACATGACAAAAGATGAACAAATAGCACACAGGGCGAGCTGACCTGCACGACACAACTCTTCCCATTCGAGCGTAGTTACCCACCCCACTTGTGCTAACCAGCCCATAACTGCTACCCAGGTCACACCCTCCCCAAATCAGCCCTCCTATCCCTCGACCCTGCTCATCTCCCTAACAACTCCCCTGTCCCCTCTGACGCCAATTGCATTCAAATCCATCTGCTTCATCCCACATTCTAAGGACCCCCTCATCCCCTCAACCCCAAAACCTGCCCAGCTCTAACCCCTCTTCTGGCCCCCCTTCAAGGGCGCCTGACAGCTGGGTGGACAGCACTTCGGGTTTGTAGTCCCGAGGTTCTGGGTTCGATCCCCAGTGAAGGCGGAGACAAATGGGCAAAATGTTTCTTTCACCCTGATGCACCTGTTACCTAGCAGTAAATAAATACCTGGGAGTTAGACAGCTTCTACGGGCTGCTTTCCGGGGGTTGTGTAACAAAAAGAAGGCCTGGTCGAGGACCGGGCCACGGGGACGCTAAAGCCCCGAAATCATCTCAAGATGACCTTCAATGTGACCCCTTCCCCTTGCGAGGGGGTCATGTGGACCACCTGTGAGGAACAGGGGGGGGGGGGACCCCACTCTTCCTCTATTTCCTCTTCCCCCCTTCTGCCCCAATGCCCACACCCACCCTGAGTTGTCCCTGACTAATACAACCTTTCTCCCACTCTCACTATCCATGCTCCATTCTCCCCTCTTCCCCACCCCCTCTGTCCTTCCCCCCAACCTCTCAACCTCTATCTGACTCTCAGCCTCATCCTACCTCTCAATCCCCCTATGCCTCTCAGACCCTCCCTAATTTTCAGACCCAGTATGCCCTTCCTACTCCAGACCTACCTAACCCAGGCCTTACTACCCAGACCTTCCTACCTACCTTCCTAGATGCCCAGACCCCATTCGCCCACCAAGCACCCCTCCAGACCCCATTCACCCCCCAGACACCCCCACATCTCCCCAGACAAAAGTGAACTCTGGTACCAAAGTTTCCAGGAAGTCTCTCAAAATTTGGTACACCAATGCTGATGGTGTATCTAATAAAGCAGAAGGGATAAAGAAAGAGTTAGTGAGGCAGATCCAGACATAGTTGCAATAGTGGAAACTAAAATAAATGGCATGATCTCGGATGCAATTTTTCCTGAGGGGTACTAGGTGATAGAAAAGAGAGGACACAAACAGGTAGGGGGAGTTGGCATGCCTAATAAAGTGGAAATGGAAGTATGACGACCTGAGAAATTGGAATACCAATGAGAACATAAGCTCCATACATGGAACTCTTGACAGCAGATTGGAGGAAGATTGTGATCTTGGTAATCTACAATCCCCCACCAAACAGTAGAAGACCCAGGTAGGATTATGTTGACAACAACAAGGCATGCATAGATGAACTGCAGAAGGCAGCAACATTAGCTCACACAATGAGAGCGAAACTGCTGATAATGGGGGACCTAAATCATGGAGAGATAAATTGGGAATCAAGGATTCCCATTGAGGGGAAGAAAACGTGGGTAACAAAGTTAGTAGATGTTATAGGCAGGAATTTCCGAACACAACATGTGAAGGAAGACACAAGGGAAAGATGAGGATATGCACCAAGCCTATTAGACCTGATTTTCACCCAGAACGTTGAAGACATCGAGAATTTGGAACATGAAATACCTATAGGGGCCAGTGACCATTGTGTCCTAGTCTTTGATTACATGATGGAATTAAAACTTGTGACCAAGGGACAAGAGGTCTGGGAAACGAGAATTGACTACAGTAAAGGGGACTACAGGAGGATAAGGGACTATCTGGGAGAAGTGCAGTGGGAGGAAGAAATTAGAGGAAAAAAAGCCAAGATATGATGGACTTAGTCATACGGAAATCCCAGGAAGCGGAAGGAGATTTATACCAACAGTAAAGGAAAAAAAGTAAGAGGGAATATAATAACCCATGGTTTAATAGACAGCGTCAGGAAGCAAAAATTAGAAGCAGGCGGGAGTGGAGAAAGTACAGAAGACAAAGAACAGAGGGCAACAGGATCAGATGCAACAGAGCTAGGAACGATTACATTAACATAAGACGAGTGTCGGAAAAAACTATGAGAACGATATCGCAATCAAAGCGAAAAAGCAACCTAAATTACTACACAGCCATATCAGAAGAAAAATGTCGGTGAAAGACCAAGTGACAAGACTAAGGAAAACAGAGGGGGCATATACAGAAAGAGACAAAGAAATCTTCGTGGCACTGAATGCCAGTTTCCATGTAGTGTTCACAACCGAGCCTGAGCAGCTCCCATTGTTAGAAGAGATTACCCTAGATGAAAGACTATCAGATATAGAGGTGACAGCAGAGGGGGTAATGAAACAGTTGACAACACTGGATGCAACTAAAGCGGTTGGACCAGACAAAGTATCACCGTGGATACTAAAAGAGAAATTTTAGCAAAGAAGGGCAGCCTATTCAATGTAATGAAGTTCAAAAAAGTATTCCTAGAGAGAGATATGACCAGGGAGGAGAGGTTGAAGGAAGCAGCAACAAGGAAGGAGCGCAAGAAGACATACGGGAATCAGGGAACCACAGCCCAGAACCCTACGATCCCAGAGGGAGTGACGAATCCTTTACAGGCAGTTCAACAGCCCCAATGGGAGGAAGATCACACCCACCTCCCAGCCAATAAAAGCCTTACCTGCCCCAACCCCTACAAGCCCCCCACTGAGTGGCACCTGGACCACCCTCCTCCCTCTCCTCAAGACCTCCCCTCACCACGACCCCTCAAACCCTCCCTACTCCCCCAAGCCCTCCTTCTTACCCACCCCAAGCCCCCCTTCTCCCCTACCACCCTAAGCCCTCCCTTCTCCCTACCTCCCTATCCCCTCCCTTCTCCCCACCCCCTAAGCCCTCCCTTCTCTCCCACCCCACTAAGCCCTCCTTTCTCCTCACCCCCCACCAAGCACTCACTCCTCTTTTGCCCCCACAAGACCTCCGTTCTCCCGCTTCCCCACCAAGCCCTCCCCTTCTCCCCACCCCTCCAAGTCCTCCCTTCGCCCCACCTTCTCCAAACCAGATTCTCCCATCCCCCCCCCACCTCACAACCAGGTCCCCCTTACCCTTAGCTCCCCTCACCACCATGGCCTCCGCTTCCGGACCCTCCATGTTTACCTACTCCAGTTGAACCAACAGAAACTGAGGATGGACAGAAAAACGTCTGCTTCAAGGTGATGTACTCGAACATAGATGAGATTACAAGTGAACTTAGGGAAAGAGCACAAGACGTAAACCGGATGTAATTGGATTCACGGGAACAAAACTCTCAGGAATCATAAGGAATGCCGTGTTCCCCAGGATTACACTGTAATAAAGAGAGGGAGGGAGGAAGAACCGCATGGAGGAGAGGAAACATGGAGAGCTAAACTAATGGAGGTGGCAACAAAAAACTTTCTAAGCCAGCATGTCAGGTAACCCACAAGAATGAGGGGAAACGATGAACCAGCGAGACTCGACCTTGTCTTCACTCTAAAAGACTCCGACATAAGGAAAATTGATTTCGAGGCCCCAGTAGGAATGAGCAATCACAGTGTACTAACATTTGAGTATCTGGTCGAGGAAGGGTTAAAGTACTCGAGAAAGGGAACTGAAAGCAAAAGGCTAGCATTCCGTAAGGGAAACTATGAGGAGATGAACAAATTCCTAATGGATATAACATGGGGAACAGAGCTCAGGGAAAAAGACGGTCCAAGGCATGATGGAAAACATCACACAGAAGTGTAAGGAGGAAGAATAAAAGTTTATCCCGGCCCAAAGGGAAAAAAATTAAGTGCAGATGAGAACCCATGGTTTAACCAGAGATGTAAGCTAGCTAAGACTCTAAGTAAAAGAGCGTGGAGAAACTATAGAAATAACAGGACACTTAAGGGCAGAGAAGGATACCAGAGAGCCAGGAATGAATACGTCAGGGTGAGAAGAGAGGCAGAAGGGCAATATGAAAATGACATAGCAAACAAGGCTAAGACTAAGACTCAACCTAAATTGCTGCACAGTCACATCAAGAAAAAGACAACAGCGAAGAAACAGGTAATGAAACTGAGGATAGGGGCAGACAGATTCACTGCAAACGACAAAGAAGTGTGCGAGGAACTCAATAAGAAATTCCAGGAAGTCTTCACATTAAAGCAAGGGGAAGTTCCAGAGATAAGAGAAGGAATAGTTAACCAGACACCACTAGAAGAATTTGAGATTACCAGTGGGGATGTAAGGAAGCTTTTGCTAGAGTTGGATGTGACAAAGGCTATAGGCCCGGATGGAATATCACCATGAATACTAATGGAAGGAAAAGAAGCACTGTGCCTGCCACTCTCCATGGTGGTTATCTATCCCTCATTGGTAACAGGTGAACTGCCAGAAATTTGTAAGACGGCAAATGTAGTCCCGATATACAAGATGGGGGATAGACAGGAGGCACTGAACTACAGGCCAGTGTCCCTAACTTTCATACCATGCAAGTTATTGGAGAAAATTGTGCGAAAAAAGCTAGTAGAATATCCGGAGTGGAGGAGCTTTGTGACACAACACCAACAGGGTTTCAGAGATGGCAAGTCATGTCTCACTGGATTAACTGAATTCTGCGATCAGGTAAGAAAGAGAGGGTTGGGCAGACTACATATTCTTGGATTACCAGAAAACCTTTGACACAGTACCACACCAGAGACTTGTGCGAAAGCTAGAGATGCTGGCAGGAGTAAAAGGGAAGGTACTCCATTGGATAAGGGAGTACCTAAGTAACAGAAGACAGCGAGTCACTGTGAGGGGTGAGGTCTCAGACTCGCGAGACGTCACCAGCGGAGTCCCGCAAGGTTCAGTCCTTGGACCCAAACTGTTTCTGATAAATGTAAATGATCTATCAGAGGGTATAGAATCATTCCTCTCATTGTTTGCTGATGATGCAAAAATTACGAGGAGTACTAAGAAGGAGGAAGATAGTATGAAGCTACAAGATGACCTAGACAGACTGAATGAATGAATGATCCAACAAATGGCTACTAAAGTTCAACCCGAGTGAATGTAAGGTAATGAAATTAGACAGTGGAAACAGGAGGCCAGACACAGGATACAGAATGGGAGACGAAGCCCTTCATGAAACGGACAGAGAGAAAGATCTAGGAGTTGATGTCACAGCAAACCTGTCTCCTGAAGCCCACATCAAGAGAATAACCTCTGCGACGTATGCGAGTCTGGCTAACATCAGAACTGCCTTCAGGAACCTGTGTAAGGAATCGTTCAGAATCTGGTATATCACATATGTCAGACCAATCCTGGAGTATGCGGCCCCAGGATGGAGCCTGTACCTTGTCAAGCACAAGACGAAGCTTGAAAAAGATCAAAGGTATGCCACTAGGCGTGTCCCAGAACCAAGAGGCATAAATTACGATGAAAGGCTGCGTGAAATGCACCTCACGACACTGGAAGACAGAAGAGTAAGACTAGACATGATCACTACCTACAAAATTCTCAGAGGAATTGACAGGGTAGATAAAGATAAACTGTTTAACACGGTTTGGTATGCAAACAAGGGGGCAGGTGAAAACTGAGTACCCAAATGAGCCAAAGGGACGCTAGAAAGAACTTTTTCAATGTCAAAGTAGTTAACAGGTGGAATGCATTAAGCAGTGATGTGGTGAAGGCTGACCCATACACAGTTTCAAATGTAGATATGACAGAGCCCAGTAGGCTCAGGAATCTGTACATCCGTTGATTGACTGTTAAAAAAAAGAGGCGGACCAAAGAACCAGACCTCAACCCCCGCAAGCACAAATAGGTGAGTACACACGCACACACATTTAAACATGTTTGACTATTGAGAGGTCGGGCCAAAGAGCTGAAGCTCAACCCACGCACAGATACATATGTAAAACAAATACAAACAGTAAATACACACACACACACACGTTTAAAACATGTTTAAACACACATGCGCGCGCGTCTTACGATGAAAATCATTCATCCGCTGAGAGGTGGGACCCAAGAACTTAAACTCAACCCCATATAAGCACAATTAGATTACACCCCTCAAACACTGATGCCAAACACTGATAACTCAATTAATGAATGAAAAACAATGTTCCTTGACAGCTATGTGATAAGAACCATGCTTACATCGTGATTATGACCATAACAAAAAGTGTCTCGCCTTGTCAATTGTGGATCTTCTCATCTCCAGTCCCCCCAATAATGATCTTTTTTTCTCTCCTAGGAACTCCAGTCTGCCCTGATCCTCTGCTGTTCTACGGCAGCGGGCTCAGATGACATTACTTATGGGATGCTTCGCCATCTTCCTCTATGCACATTTCAGTATTTACTGAATGTTTATAACCATATCTGGTAGTCGGTTTCACTCTACAAGGACTGGCTTGAGGAAGTTCTTACTATTTGGAAACCAGGTCCTCTTAGAACATCACATTAGGACTTCCGCCCCATTGCTCTAACACGTTGCAATTGCAGATTTTTTTCAATGTATTTTTTTTAACGTATTTTTTGTCTACTCTACTCAATCTGGCTTTCGCAAGTGTTGCAGCACGAGTGATGTCCTTGTGAGGTCTTTGCTAAGACCTCTTGTTGCCGTCATTTTTTTTACCTGGGCAAAGCGTATGACGCCACCTGGAGATACCGTATTCTGTCCCAACTACGTCCTTTCACCTTCGTGGTAATCTCCCTCTCTTTCTACAATGCTTCCATGCTAGTCGTTCCTTTAGAGTGAGGTTTAGAACCACTCTATATGCCTCTTTTCGGCGAAACGAACGTGTAGCCCAAGGTAGAGTTCTGAGCACTACTCTTTTACCTGGCTGCTCTTAGTGGTCTTCTTGCCTCCCTTCCATCTGGAGTTGCCTCAGCTCTTTGTTGACGATCTTACCCTCTGCTGTCAAGGTGAAGACTCACCTTTCCTCCAACGACAGCCTCAATTTGCGATTGATGCCGTGTCGTCCTGTGCCGCCAATCATGGTTTCAAGTTCTATACAACTAAGACTTGTCCATGACTTTACTCTGAAACAGGGCATTCTTCGCCCCCCCCCACCATGACACTATGGCATTCCTCTTCCTGTGTAAAGTTTGCTAAACTTGTGGGGCTAATCTTCAACACCGTTTGTCTTGGTCGCCCCCATAGCATTCATCCTCCGAGTTAAATGCTCTAAGGCCATAACAACTTTTTTTTTTAACTTAAAGTGTGTCTCGTGCTGTAGTAAGTAATTATCAAAAGAAGGCACCAAACGGGAAGGCTATGTAGCACCATCAAATGTGCGGAATAATCAGAGGGCGCTAAATATCACCAAGGATGCCAATACGAGAACAAAAACGCATAAGGCGAACGATATCAAAAGTATCCGAGTCACCAAGAATTCTATTGAGGGACAGGTGACCGCGAGGGGCGGTCAGAAAGCAAGACACGCTCGTCCCGGAAGTCAGGACATTCAAAAAGGACATGCACGACCGTAAGAGGGACAATGCAATTAGGACAATAAGGAGCAGGGCGGCGCTCCATCAAGTGACCATGGGTTAAGCGAGTATGGCCAATACGCAACCTCGCCAGAGCAGTTTCCATCGCCGGTTACGGTGTAGGAGGACGGCCAGAGGAAACACAACATTTAAGAGTACGGAGTTTGTTACCAGTAACAGACGACCAAGAAGCCTGCCAACGGGTAAGGATGGAGGAATGGATAACCGGGTAAAAGTCGGAATATGGAATACCTTTACGAGAGATGGGACAAGAGCGGACAGCTTCCTTGGCGGCAGCATCCGCACGCTCATTTAAAGACACACCAATATGGCTGGGAACCCAACAAAACTCAACCGACTTAAACTTACTGTGAACAAGAAACAGCCAATGCTGGATCTCGACAACTACTGGATGAACCGGATTAAAGGACCCGAGAGCCATGAGGGCACTACGAGAGTCAACAACAACCACAAAGGAAGACTGACAACGAGAAAGCAGGAGACGAAGAGCATAGAGAATAGCATAAAGCTCCGCTGTAAAGATGCTAGTCTCCGGAGGTAAGCGACACATATAAGTGCGATCAGGAAAAAACAACAGAGTAGCCAACACCGTCCGCAGACTTAGACCCATCGGTGAAGACAGAAACGGAGCGGGAGTGAGAAGAAAAGTGCTCAAGGAAAAGGCGTTTTAGAACCGTAGGAGGGGTAAAAGCTTTAGTGACGCGGGTCAAGGATGTACAAAACTGCGGAAGGGGGACTCTCCACGGGGGCAAAGAAGGAACAACACGAGGAGAAACATTAGAAACACGAACGGAAAGAGAATCCTGTAAGCGAGATAACCGGACAGAAAGAGGGAGGTGGTGAAGAGGAACAGGAACCGCAGGAGGGGTAAAAGTTAAAGCACGACAGAGGCGAGAGGAAGGATGTTGTAAGGACCGCGCAAGATAGCGAAGACAGTAGCGATCACGGCGGTCCTGGAGAGACAGGAAGCCAGTGTCAACATACAAGCTAAGGACGGGAGTCGAACGAAAGGCACCAGAACTGAGGCGCACCAGTATGGTGCAAAGCATCAAGACGGCGAAGAGGAAGGAGAAGCAGACGAGTAAGCAGGGCAACCATAATCGAGCTTAGACAGGACGAGAGAGGAATGCAAAGCAAGGAGAGTGCGCCTATCCGCTCCCCAAGAAGTATGGGACAATACTCGAAGGAGGGTAAGGGCCTTAGAGCACTCAACACGGAGGTAAGAGATATGGGGAGACCAAGACAAACGAGTGTCAAGGAATAACCCCAAAAGCTTGCGGAATCTTTGTACTCAAGGGGATGACCATAAAGTGACAAAGAGGGACGAAGAACGACCCGTTTCCGAGTAAAAGACATGGCACAAGTCTTAGAAGTAGAGAACTTGAAGCCATGATCGGTGGCCCAAGACGACACGGCATCAATCGCAAGTTGAAGCCGGCGCTGAAGGAGAGGCGAATCATCACCCTGACAGCAAAGGGTAAGATCATCGACATAGAGAGCGGAGAAGACACCTGAAGGAAGAGAGGAAAGAAGACCATTGAGGGCAACCAGAAAAGAGTAGTGCTCAGAACACTACCTGGGGCACACCTTCGTATTGCTGAAAAGAGGCAGAGAGAGCGGTACCAAGGCGCACCCGAAAGGAACGACGAGAGGAAGCTGCGGAGAAAGAGAGGGAGATGACCACGAAGGCCAAAAGAATGAAGCTGGGATAGAATATGATATCGCCAAGTGGTGTCGTAAGCCTTTTCCAGGTCAAAAAGGACGGCAACAACGGAGGTCCTCGCAGCAAAAGCAGTACGAATATAGACCTCCAAGTTCACCAGGACATCTGTCGTGCTGCGGCACTTGCGGAAACCAAATTGAGAAGGGGAGAGGAGGTGATGGTGTTCCAGGAACCACATCAGACGAACGTTAACCATACGTTCAAAGAGTTTGCAGACACAACTTGTGAGGGCAATAGGGCGAAAGTCCTTAGGGGAAGTTCCAGAGACCCTGGTTTGCGAACAGGGAGGACAACGGCATCGAGCCAGTCCTCAGGGACTGACGACGACTCCCAGATCCGATTATACAGACTCAGTAAATACTGAGACGTGCACGGAGGGAGATGGCGAAGCATCTCATAATGAATACCATCGGAGCCCGCCGCCGTAGAACCGCAGAGGGCCAGGGCAGAACGAAGTTCAGAGAGAGAGAAGGGATCATTATAGGAAAGTCGAAGACGAGTGCAGAAATCTAAAGGACGAGACTCAAGGACAGGTTTACGAAGAAGGAAAGATTGGGGAAGATGAAGACCAGAGCTAACAGAAGAAAAGTGGGAACCCAGTTCGGTAGCGACCTGCAACGGGTCCGCCACAAGAGTACCACGGAGGTGAAGGACCGGGGAAACATCGGGAACGAACTTACCCGCTATCTTGCGGATACGCTTCCATATCTGTGGCAGGGGAGTTTCGGACGTAATTGTGGAGACATAAGAAGCCCAACATTCACGTTTAGCCGTACGGATGGCCCTACGGGCCACCGCACTCGCTTTCCGAAAGAAAAGAAAAGAATCGGTCGTCTGCCGACGGCGGTGCCTCTTCCAGGCTGCACGCTTACAGCGGACAGCCCGAGCACAGTCCGCATTCCACCAGGGAACGCACTTCCGTGGACCCCGAGAGAAGAGCGAGGAATAGAGCGGAGGGCAGCGTCGAAGACAGTGTCATGAAAAAGGAGGAGAGCGCGAGGGAGAGGCAGAAGGGAGAGGTCAGAGAGAGCAGCACTGAGGGTAAATAGGTTCCAGTCCGCTTTAGCAAACTGCCACCTAGGAAAGAGAGGGAAGGGCGAAAAGAGAAAAAGGAACAAGGATGGGGAAATGATCACTGCCATGGAGGTCATCAAGAACCTGCCACGTGAAATCTAAGTAAAGAGAGGAAGAGCAGAGAGAAAGATCAAGACAGGAAAGGGTGCGAGTCCGAGAGTCCAAATGAGTGGGCTCACCAGAATTCAGAAGAGACAGGGGAAGAGGAGAAATGGCTTAATTAAGAAGGCGACCCCGGGTATGCACCCAGCAGGAGCACAGGCTCCGGCAAGGAGTCCAGGAGGTGTTTCAAATCAGAGAAAGCGGGACACTCGGGGGGAGATAAATGGAACAAACTGTGTACCATTTCCCCACAAAGATACGAGCAGCAGAACAATGGAGGGCGAAGGAAAAAGTAAAGGAACAAAGGGAACATCAGCGCGAATCAAGAGAGCAGAAGAATTAGGAGCCCAGCAACGGCTGGGGGGGGGGAGAGAAAGGAATAGCCACGAAAACGACCAGGACGAGCACCAAGCATCGGCTCCTGGAGACAGACACAAAGGGGCGAAAACCGCGAAAATCAGAAGTTGGAGTCGAGGAAATTGGCGTAAAACCTCGAACGTTCCATTGAAGAATAGACATCGACGAGAAGAGAAAGGACACAGAAACAAGGAAGAAACAAAGGCGAAAGAGCAACATAGCACGTTAAAGAATATCAGGGTCGGATCAGCAAAGTCAGGGTTAGGGGGCATGGGTAAACTGAGCAAAGACGGAGGGAAGGAAGCGGGAGAACAGACCAGAGGTGGGCGGGTGGGGTCCGGAGGGAAGAGGAGGAGACAACGGAGAGGAGCAGTCAAGGACAGCAGCAGGAAGAGGGGGAGTAGAAAAGAGGGAGCGCACCTCAGCAAGGGCAGCAACCGAAAGGGAAGCAGGCCAAAGAAACCTCCATAGCAGGAACAGGGGCGCAACCACTGAATGGGAGGGGAAGGAGCAATAGAGCCAGTAGTAGGGGC
>WNGS01168074.1:0-20147 GCA_020271785.1 Procambarus virginalis | reverse complement strand
TATATATATATAATATATAAACTCTACTTCGATATGATGTGTCGATTTTTTTCTAAATGAATTTGTTTAATTACATTTTTGATCCTATAAATATGAGTAAGAGACCACAAATTACATCTGTTTTCTATTTCAGAAAGCAAGAAACTCGAGGGAGAAATTAACAAGGAAAGCACGTACGAGAAGTGAAAGAAGAAGTGAAACAAAAAGAACAAAGAACAAGTAAGAGAGCGAGAGAGAGAGAGAGAGCACAAGGACTAGAGAGAGAGAGCGCCCACATGTTCTCACAGAACAGGGAACTCTCACAGTAACTACAACAGCTATCATAAGCAAGCTGTATATTTTCGTACTTTATTACTTATAATCAAAATACCGACATATCTCAGTCTGCCTTACACTCATGAGAGCCAGCCAGAGCATCAACACCTTCGAGCTGAGAGTGCGAGATGCTGAGGTCTCAGAGGCTGCTCGCTCTAAGTTTACAGTGGCTGGAAGTACGATAATGTTCACAATAAATATACACTTGCAGATGCCTGAGATTTGATGGGATGCGAGCAGCGTGTAGTGGGAGTCGACACCCGTCCCGGCTCACCACACAGGTTTCTTGACCCGGCTCAGGTGACGCCATCTTCACCAACCACACGCTAGCTGCCCCCTTCAATGTTTAGTAGCAGCTTCTATCAGTGTCCAGGGCCAACCATCAGTGTTCAGGGCCACATTAGTCAAGAGTGTTAGGGAGCGCCTGCCCGCTAGAGACCCGAGCAGCATCAGTACACAACCTCAGCTCCGACACACCTAAAATTCTCCCAATGTCTAGAGAAGCAGATAACCTGGTAAAGTAGGCAGTGAATATAGCCGCCACAGAAAAGCTGCTCCAAGGAAAGTTAATTATTTCACACCAGCTCAGCGCCACAAACTGCAGTGTTGGCAGCTTAGTGTAGCAGTGAGAGGTGTGGTGGTGCGTGAGGGCACATATGGTCCCCAGAGGACACTCGTGGATGATGGCCGTTCCTCAGCCGCTAGAAGAGCCTGCCCGCGTGACGAGAGGAGAGCGAACCATCTCTCCTGAAGGAAGACTCGACTTTACCCACACTACCGAGGCCCCGGCGCGGCGGGGCCAGGGGCGTGTGTGGACCCCGGGGGATGTGGAGGGCGTGGTGCTGGAGCGGCAGGTGGTGTGGGCGCTCCTGGCCCTCTCCTGTGGCCTCTCCTCCCCTCTCGTCTCCACCATGCCAGGTAACCTAATACTATTTTCATTATTGCAAGAACAGAAAAAATGATCAATATTAAAGACATAGGTATACAAAATTTATCAATTTATAAACAAGATCATATGTCATGTTTTTCCCCAATAGGCTTCCTTCAAAAATCCTTAACTGCATTTGTTTTTGTGTCTGTTAAACTGCGTCCCTCCCCCCCCCCCCACTTTCCTGCTCTGTCACTCTTATTTACACACATAGCAAAGACGAGGATTCAATAGGAAGTATATCGATGTTCCGTAATGAATAATGTAACCTACACGATGCTGTCATGCATCAGTTAATTTGAAGGCTAGTTCTAGAAACTCAAATATTTATTGAGTTCATTGTTTTCATTATCTGAATATAAAGTAATGTAAAGTGGGCAGTATAGGAGCCAGCTGTGTACCAGAGCCTTCATATGGCCTCTTGACTTCATGACAGCATTATCTACTCCTGGACAAAAACATATTGCGAACGCGAGAGTAATTAAGGAAATAATTATTGACAATCAAGCGTCATGGGTTTTACTTGTCTTCTCGTTGACTCTGAAGTCAGAAAAGTTGGGAACTTGAGAACATTGGCCTTATACTTGACAGTAAGACGACAAATATATACCTAGCGTTGAAGGCTCTGATATTCTGACAGATCCTGCGAAGATGGATCAAGACTCGTGATAAGTCTTCTTACAGAGCTCTCTTCCTTGTCTTAAAGTCAAACAAGGTGTGTGGGTAAGCCATCCAGGAGGGTCGTGTATACTCGATATGCAAGCTGATGTTTTGCAATATCTTCTCTAAAGAATGCACCTTAGTGCTGTAAGTTTCTCGGCTGCCTGTTTGATTTGTTAAACGCAGGACTCTTAATGGCCAATGAATAATTAAACTTCATCTCTAAGGTGTCAACTTCATTGCTTTAAACAAAGAAATTGTTGTAACTGTGTTGACAGGGCACTGTAATTGTAGACCACTGAATGGTCTTTCCTCTTGTGAACTGAAACTACATTGGCCTTTTTCCACTGGAAATAGCATATTCCCTTTCAGCTAGGAAGAGTTTCTAAGGCCAAGCCCAGCAAGTCTGAACAGTTAGCCTCCTGGTGCCTCGGAGTTCATTAACTGTTTAATAATTGTAAACAAAGCCGCCAAAGATTGAGAAAAGATGGACAGGTTCGTAAGTGATTGCGAAACTGCATCGTGGATCTGGCCCCTGGACCCCCGGAATCAAAGCAACGTAAGGTAAGGTTACTGTTCCATAAATTCACAAAAAAAGATAATTACAATTGTTCAATATATCTGAAACATCTTAAAACTAACAAAACTTGTTCTGTGCAGTCTGCAATGTTACTCTTGTGGGAGTAAGACTTAATGAAGGTAGAAGAATGCTTTTAGACGATTGTAGGCAGGTGATCTACAAATAGTTTGGTCATGTACTGACGATGGACGATGTACTCTCCTGAAGACCCCATATGTGAGTGAACATGTTTGCTTGGTAGTTCACATTCCATTGTATAGTACATGCATAGTATAAAGAACATAATTTAAAGACGAACAGGAATGACATCATTAGGTTCAGTCTGAACAGATTTATTAACACAACCAGTAACTTATTCTGCCTTGACCCAGCCTGTCACGAAGCATTCCTGACGTAGCATAAACTACCAAGCTTCACGTGGATTCCTTCTGACTAATTTCCAGCACAAGAACCATATCTGGACGATGATTGTTCATGATTCACGCGAGATTATCAATATTGGTAGTACAGCTGTTGATGATGGCATACATTATGCTAATGGGTTCGCTTCTGTTTGTTAGACAAGGCGGTTGCTGTGTATGGTGGCTGGCCTTATAGCTGGTCGGCTACAGGTGTACATAACTGGTGTTTGATAAGGTACAAGCCACATACAGAGCTTTGTATGGATAGCCGCGGTGCCAATCTGGATGTACACTGGTTGTAAGTACTTCTCGGTCTGTTCAGAGATTATATCTCTAAACATTTTATCATGTCTTTCCAAATCTTTTTTTTTTATTTCAAAAGCGGTGCTTCTGCAAATCTGAAAATGAATAATTGGCGACGTTTCGGTCGGCACTGGACCATTATCAAGTCGTTAATTCTTCATTTTCAGATTTGTAGGTTGAGGTCTAATCTTCAGTCAAGTTATTGTGATTCAACATCTGATACTGGTTCACGTAGTTGTTACACATGATATCACGTAGCTGTTATCAGCATTTGCAACTGCAAAAGGAGCAGGACCCAGTTACTGGGTAGTGAGGGTGCCTTGTCAGATCACCGCATTATCATTCCTGCTGACTTGTACTTGAGCGGCTCGTTGAGACCGCTGTCCACGTTGTTCAGCACGAGTCTAATGTTGGTGATGCAGTATCTGACTGTGTTGTTAATGACGTGGGTGTGAAGGGCGAGACCGCTGGAGGTGAGGAGAACGTTCACCATTGGACCCACTGGCAGCTTTTCTCAATTGTTTGTGTTTGGTGTTGGCCCTTGAAGATGTGCTGCAGATTATTCTTGATTATTAGTTTTTGAAGACGCAGGAAATTGCGGTCCCAGCTTGGTCATAGTACTGAACCCAGTGGACTTTAAGATGAAACTGTCAATACTGGGTATTTCCTCAGATTGTATGTTAACAATTGCAACAGTTGGTCGCAACTCTTAGGTGATTCGATGTCTTGTAGAATGCTTTTCGGTGCTCGACTTGTGGGTACTAATTTCCTGTAGTGAACTGACACAGCGAGATTCCCACCAAAAGTTTGCTGCTAAGCTGTTTGCAGTGTGAAAGTTGTAGTTACTGTCCATTTCCTCAGCATTGATTGAGCAGCCAGTCTCTCATGCTGAAGGTGCGATCTGATTATCACAGATTGTCGTGACTGAGCTCATGCATCCCAAAGATCGATCAGTGTATCCCTGAGTTGAGTAATCCGCTGGGAAACTTTCAAGCACTAACTGAGAGCGAACATTTGGTCTGTGAAGTCATCTATCACACTAACTCTGCTGTGTTAATGGATTTTTCGCTAAAATGAACACCCAGAACCATAAACTTACTGCACGAGTCCTGAGAACTATTCCCCCCCCCCCCCCACTTCCCGTGTACAGCAATATTCATCGTCAATTTTGAAGCATGAATGTATGCATTAGGCCAGTCTTTCAGATTGCACTGAGTAGAATCCTTGTCCCTGATGGTGTAGCCATAAGAGAGCAGTAGCTACCAGGTGTGCATTCCCAGGCAGGTTTAACTCCTCGAAGTTTGAGATGGAAATGGCGCGACAGAGCGGGCCCCAGGTGTCAGAGTCCGGTTAGTGAATACGACGTAGCTGTGTGTGGTTAAAATCAAAGACCATTCAGAGAAAGATGCGGGGTCCGCTATGGGGTCGGACCCTTATAAACAGCTGCCTCGTATGGGCCAATAGGCCTTCTGCAGTTACCTTTGTTCTTATGTTCTTCTTATGTTAACACATGCTCGTAATCTCTTTCCTCACTTGGCTCTTCTCACATTTGGCTCTTCACACACTAGGCTCTTCACACACTAGGATCTTCACACACTAGGCTCTTCACACACTTGGCTCTTCACACACAGGGCTCTTCACACACTGGGCTCTTCACACACTGGGCTCTTCACACACTAGGCTCTTCACACACTTGGCTCTTCACACACTAGGCTCTTCACACACTAGGCTCTTCACACACAGGGCTTTTCACACACTGGGCTCTTCACACACTAGGCTCTTCACACACTAGGCTCTTCACACACTTGGCTCTTCACACACTAGGCTCTTCACACACTAGGCTCTTCACACACTGGGCTCTTCACACACTGGGCTCTTCACACACTGGCTCTTCACACACTTGGTTCTTCACACACTAGGCTCTTCACACACTAGGCTCTTCACACACTGGGCTCTTCACCACTGGGCTCTTCACACACTGGGCTCTTCACACACTTGGCTCTTCACACACTAGGCTCTTCACACACTAGGCTCTTCACACACTTGGCTCTTCACACACTAGGCTCTTCACACACTGGGCTCTTCACACACTGGGCTCTTCACACACTGGGCTCTTCACACACTTGGCTCTTCACACACTGGGCTCTTCACACACTGGGCTCTTCACATACTGGGCTCTTCACACACTGGGCTCTTCACACACTGGGCTCTTCACACACTAGGCTCTTCACACACTGGGCTCTTCACACACTTGGCTCTTCACACACTTGGCTCTTCACACACAGGGCTCTTCACACACTGGGCTCTTCACATACTGGGCTCTTCACACACTGGGCTCTTCACACACTGGGCTCTTCACACACTGGGCTCTTCACACACTTGACTCTTCACACACTAGGCTCTTCACACACTAGGCTCTTCACACACTTGGCTCTTCACACACTAGGCTCTTCACACACTTGGCTCTTCACACACTAGGCTCTTCACACACTTGGCTCTTCACACACTGGGCTCTTCACACACTTCGCTCTTCACACACTGGGCTCTTCACACACTGGGCTCTTCACACACTAGGCTCTTCACACACTAGGCTCTTCACACACTGGGCTCTTCACACACTTCGCTCTTCACACACAGGGCTCTTCACACACTGGGCTCTTCACACATAGGGCTCTTCACACACTGGGCTCTTCACACACAGGGCTCTTCACACACTGGGCTCTTCACACATAGGGCTCTTCACACACTGGGCTCTTCACACACTTCGCTCTTCACACACTGGGCTCTTCACACACAGGGCTCTTCACACACTGGGCTCTTCACACACTGGGCTCTTCACACACTGGGCTCTTCACACACTAGGCTCTTCATACACAGGGCTCTTCACACACTTCGCTCTTCACACACTGGGCTCTTCACACATAGGGCTCTTCACACACAGGCTCTTCACACACTGGGCTCTTCACACACTGGGCTCTTCACACACTGGGCTCTTCACACACAGGGCTCTTCACACACTGGGCTCTTCACACACAGGGCTCTTCACACACTGGCTCTTCACACACTGGGCTCTTCACACACTAGGCTCTTCACACACTTGGCTCTTCACACACTGGGCTCTTCACACACTGGGCTCTTCACACACTGGGCTCTTCACACACTGGGCTCTTCACACACAGGGCTCTTCACACACTGGGCTCTTCACACACTGGGCTCTTCACACACTAGGCTCTTCACACACTTGGCTCTTCACACACTTGGCTCTTCACACACAGGGCTCTTCACACACTGGGCTCTTCACACACTGGGCTCTTCACACACTGGGCTCTTCACACACTGGGCTCTTCACACACTGGGCTCTTCACACACAGGGCTCTTCACACACTGGGCTCTTCACACACTAGGCTCTTCACACACTAGGCTCTTCACACACAGGGCTCTTCACACACTTGGCTCTTCACACACTAGGCTCTTCACACACTGGGCTCTTCACACACAGGGCTCTTCACACACTAGGCTCTTCACACACTTGGCTCTTCACACACACTGGGCTCTTCACACACTGGGCTCTTCACACACTGGGCTCTTCACACACAGGGCTCTTCACACACTGGGCTCTTCACACACTGGGCTCTTCACACACTGGGCTCTTCACACACTGGGCTCTTCACACACTAGGCTCTTCACACACACTGGGCTCTTCACACACTGGGCTCTTCACACACTGGGCTCTTCACACACTGGGCTCTTCACACACTAGGCTCTTCACACACAGGGCTCTTCACACACTGGGCTCTTCACACACTGGGCTCTTCACACACTGGGCTCTTCACACACTAGGCTCTTCACACACTAGGCTCTTCACACACAGGGCTCTTCACACACTTGGCTCTTCACACACTAGGCTCTTCACACACAGGGCTCTTCACACACACTGGCTCTTCACACACACAGGGCTCTTCACACACTGGGCTCTTCACACACACTGGGCTCTTCACACACACTGGGCTCTTCACACACACTGGGCCCTTCACACACTGGGCTCTTCACACACACTGGGCTCTTCACACACTTGGCTCTTCACACACACTGGGCTCTTCACACACACTGGGCTCTTCACACACACTGGGCTCTTCACACACTGGGCTCTTCACACACTGGGCTCTTCACACACAGGGCTCTTCACACACTGGGCTCTTCACACACTGGGCTCTTCACACACTGGGCTCTTCACACACTGGGCTCTTCACACACTGGGCTCTTCACACACTGGGCTCTTCACACACTGGGCTCTTCACACACTGGGCTCTTCACACACTGGGCTCTTCACACACTGGGCTCTTCACACACTGGGCTCTTCACACACTGGGCTCTTCACACACTGGGCTCTTCACACACTGGGCTCTTCACACACTGGGCTCTTCACACACTGGGCTCTTCACACACTAGGCTCTTCACACACTGGGCTCTTCACACACTGGGCTTTTCACACACTGGGCTCTTCACACACTGGGCTCTTCACACACTTGGCTCTTCACACACTGGGCTCTTCACACACACTGGGCTCTTCACACACACTTGGCTCTTCACACACTTGGCTCTTCACACACTTGGCTCTTCACACACTTGGCTCTTCACACACTTGGCTCTTCACACACAGGAGGAAACTCATTTTGACTCGTGCTGGCAGGCTGAGAGCTTTCCTTTCAGGGTAAGCATTGCTCGACATATTTTACCCGGCGTATCACCCGCAAATTGGGCCCCCAGGTGCTGCTGGGCCCCCAGGTGCTGTTGGGCCCCCAGGTGCTGCTGGGCCCCCAGGTGCTGCTGGGCCCCCAGGTGCTGCTGGGCCCCCAGGTGCTGCTAGTACCCCAGGTGCTGTTGGGCCCCCAGGTGCTGCTGGGACCCCAGGTGCTGCTAGGTCCCCAGGTGCTGCTAGGTCCCCAGATGCTGCTGGGCCCCCAGGTGCTGCTAGTACCCCAGGTGCTGTTGGGCCCCCAGGTGCTGCTAGTACCCCAGGTGCTGTTGGGCCCCAGGTGCTGCTGGGCTCCCAGGTGCTGCTGGGCTCCCAGGTGCTGCTGGGCCCCAGGTGCTGCTGGGACCCCAGGTGCTGCTGGGATCCCAGGTGCTGCTGGGACCCCAGGTGCTGCTGGGCCCCCAGGTGCTGCTGGGATCCCAGGTGCTGCTGGGCCCCCAGGTGCTGCTGGGATCCCAGTTGCTGCTGGGACCCCAGGTGCTGCTGGGCCCCAGGTGCTGCTGGGCCCCCAGTGTGCTGCTGGGCCCCCAGGTGCTGTTGGGCCCCCGGGTGCTGCTGGGCCCCCGGTTGCTGCTGGGCCCCCGGGTGCTGCTGGGATCCCAGGTGCTGCTGGGCCCCCAGTACTGCTGGGGCCCCCAGGTGCTGCTGGGCTCCCAGTGCTGCTGGGCCCCAGGTGCTGCTGGATCCCAGTTGCTGCTGGGACCCCAGGTGCTGCTGGCCCCCAGGTGCTGCTGGGCCCCCAGGTGCTGTTGGGCCCCCAGGTGCTGCTGGGCCCCCGGGTGCTGCTGGGCCCCCCGGGTCTGCTAGTACCCCAGGTGCTGTTGGGCCCCCAGGTACTGCTGGGGCCCCCAGGTGCTGCTGGGCTCCCAGGTGCTGCTGGGCCCCCAGGTGCTGCTGGGCTCCCAGGTGCTGCTGGGACCCCAGGTGTTGCTGGGCTCCCAGGTGCTGCTGGGCCCCAGGTGCTGCTGGGCCCCCAGGTGCTGTTGGGGCCCCCAGGTGCTGCTGAGCCCCTAGGTGCTGCTGGGCCCCCAGGTGCTGCTGGGCCCCCAGGTGCTGCTGGGCCCCCAGGTGCTGCTGGGCCCCCAGGTGCTGCTGGGCCCCCGGTGCTGCTGGGCCCCCAGGTGCTGCTGGGCCCCCAGGTGCTGCTGGGACCCCAGGTGCTGCTGGGGCCCCCAGGTGCTGCTGGGCCCCCAGGTGCTGCTGGGCCCCAGGTGCTGCTGGGCCCCCAGGTGCTGCTGGGCCCCCAGGTGCTGCTGGGGCCCCCAGGTGCTGCTGGGCCCCCAGGTGCTGCTGGGCCCCCAGGTGCTGCTGGGCCCCCAGGTGCTGCTGGGCCCCCAGGTGCTGCTGGGCCCCCAGGTGCTGCTGGGCCCCCAGGTGCTGCTGGGCCCCCGGGTGCTGCTGGGCCCCCAGGTGCTGCTGGGCCCCAGGTGCTGCTGGGACCCCAGGTGCTGCTGGGGCCCCAGGTGCTGCTGGGCCCCCAGGTGCTGCTGGGCCCCCAGGTGCTGCTGGGCCCCCGGGTGCTGTTGGGCCCCCAGGTGCTGTTGGGCCCCCAGGTGCTGTTGGGCCCCCAGGTGCTGCTGGGCCCCCGGTGCTGCTGGGCCCCCAGTTGCTGCTGGGCCCCCAGGTGCTGCTGGGCCCCCAGGTGCTGCTGGGCCCCCAGTGCTGCTGGGCCCCCAGTTGCTGCTGGGCCCCCAGGTGCTGCTGGGCCCCCAGGTGCTGCTGGGCCCCCAGGTGCTGCTGGGCCCCCAGGTGCTGGGAACACTGGGTCGAGCAGTTAAGGAATGGTCCTATCAAGAGGTGAGTGGGAAGGTGACATTTGGGTAGTTTGCCATGTACTCGCATAATTATGCTTGCGAGGGTTGAGCTTCGACTCTTTGGTCCCGCCTCTCAGCTGTCACTTACTGGTGTACATTTTCCTGAGCCTACTGGGCTCTATCATATCTACATTTGAAACTGTATATGGAGTCTGCCTCCACCACATCACTTCCCAAAGCATTCCATCTGTTAACTACTGACACTATACAAGTTCTTTCTAATATGTCTATGGCTCATCTGTGTACATATTTTCTGTATCTCCTAGTGTGTGTGCCCCTTGTGTTAAATAGCCTGACTTTATTACCATATCAATTCCTTTGAGAATCTTGTATGTGGTGATAATGTCTCTCCTAACTCTTCTGTCTTCCAGCGACGTGAGGTTCTGTTCCCGTAGTCTATTCTCATAGCTCATACTCCTCAGATCGGGTACTAGTCTGGTGGCATACTTTTGAACCTTCTCCAGTTTAGTCTTGGGCTTCATGAGATATGGACTTAATGCTGGAACTGCATACTTCAGGATTAGTCTGACATATGTGATATACAAGGTTCTGAATGATTATTTTCACAAGTTTCTTAAGGCGATTCTTATGATGACGAACCTTGCATATGCTGCTGGTGATATCTTCTTGATGTGGGCTTCAGGGAATAGGTCCGGCGTGCTATGAACCCACAGGTCTTTCTCTGAGTCTTGAATAATTTCATCTCGCAAATGGTACTTTGTATCTGGCCTCCTACTCCCTACACCTATCTTCATTACTTTATATTTACTTGGGTTAAACTCTAACAGCCATTTGCTGGACCATTCTTTCAGTTTGTCCATATGGGATTTCACACTCCGATCTGTTTCCCTGAATAAATTTCCAGCATAAGCGAATTATATAGGCGTCAAATAAATTGATAAAAATATGCCAAAATGATTAGATAAATTTATATAATTAATGAAACCAACAAATTAAGTGATTACTCCGGAAATGAACAAAAACCAGTAAAACACAGCTGATTAATTAGTGTGGACTTTCTCAAGTAATTTGGTGCTGGGAAAGGTCATGCGCAGAGCCAAATCGCTGCTTTTGTTCACCTGCCGAGAGGTTCACATTTATAATTTACAATAAAATTATTAATATAATTATTGCAGCGACATCACTGGTTTGTATCACCAAACGCTTCCAACGTTACAATCAACAAAATTAGCTCAGCCTAATGATTTAAAATGATTTTAAATATTAGATTTGTTTTGCTACAAAAATTGTTTCAGCTATTTATATGAATATAAATCATTATTCAAGAATGATTTACTTACTTTGTTTGTGGTAATGACCACACGTTGTAATCAGGCCCTGCAATGAACAGGTAAATGACACAGGTACATAAATTGGCGTCAATTAACAATACAGTAAATCATTACCCTACTTGGTACAGGAGCCTGGGTGCTCAGGTCAACGTCTTGTGTCAACCCTGTGCTTTGGTGAATGTACCAGCACCATATTTTGGAGTGTCTGGCTGTTGCACGTGGCGTTACTCAGCTAGTATCATTTACAGTACTCATTATATATGTAGAGCGCTTCTAGCTCATATTGTTCATTTAGATGTTGTCTCTGTAATTGTATAAAGATTCTGGAACGTATTGTGTAAATAATATCTGAAAATAAAGGCACACGATAGTACAAACTTGGAGCTGTGATGGCGTGGCGCGTCCCCCAGCAGCTGGTGATGGGCAGCACTGATGTCTGTCATCTCCTCCTCGCCAGTGGAGGGCGGGAAATTCTATTTAATCAATTTGATTAATGACTCTTCACTAATGAATTATAAGGTTGTTAAATGCAATGTAGTTACCTAAAATAATTGTAATGTAACATAACAAATGTTATTAATTACGATTTCTTGATTTCGCTTGTTAAAACTCGCCAGAGAGTCATCTGAGCCGCCGAGTTGGAGAATTATTGCACACGGAGGCGGGCATTGAGAGGACTCAGTCTATACCCTCTGGAAGATCACTTACGTATATCATAAACTGGATAGGTCTTGTGGGATTCCGCTGGTGACTTCACTCCATCCTGAGCTCTCGCCCCCTCATTGTAACTCTGTTTCCTATTGCTTAGGTACTCCCTTATTCACTGGAGCACCCTACTAGTTACTCTTGCCAGTTTCTCCAACTTATGCACCAGCCTTTTATGGGGCACTTTATCTTGCTTAATTTTTGTCACCTGGTTGATGAATTTTATTAAACCAGTTAGGCAAGATTTGCCATCTATGAACCCATCCTGTTGGTGTGTCACAAAGTCCTTTGTCTCCTGATGTGCTACTAGGATTTTTCTCACGATCTTCTCCAGCACCTTGTATGGTATACAAGTTAGGGACACTTGCCTGTAGTTCAGTGCCTCTTGCCTGTCGCCCTTTTTGTATTTTGGGACTACATTACCCGTCTTCCATATTTCTGGTATGTCTCCAGTGACCTACTATACACTGGAGAGTGGCCAGCATAGTACTTCTGCACACTCTTTCACCCATGGTGAGATTCCGGTCCAACAGGCGTTCTCACGTCCAGATCCAACAGATGCCTCTCAACCTCATCTCTAGTAATTTCGAACCCTTCCAAGGCTGCCTGGTTTACGGCCACCTCTCCTAACTCGGGGACTTCATCTCGTTCCACTGTGAAGACCTGGAATCTCTTGTTGAGTTCTTCACATACCTTTGTCATTCTTTGTGTAACTGTCCTCAGTTTCATCACTTGATCTTTCACTGTTGTTTTCCCCTTGATGTGACTGTGGAGCAGTTTTGGTTCGATCTTGGCTTTGTTATATAATTTTCATACTGACTCTCTCTGCTTCTCTTCTCACACTGAGATTTACTTTCCTGGCTCTCTGGTATCTGTCTCTGCTCTCCGGTGTTCTATTATTTCGGTAGTTCTCCACGTCCTTTGGTTTAGTTCCTTTGTTTATTATTAAGAAATATTATTCGTGATCCGGTTTATGTTTGAGTACATTGCCTTGAAGCTCTCATTCTTCTGACTATTCTTGTTTCCTCTGTTTCTGTTCTACTCTTGAGACAACTTCCATAGCCTCAGATATTTTGGAAAAGGTTTCATCTTTGCATCAGAAAATCTGTTGTGGGATAATGTGTTTGCATGTTGTACAGTCGGAGCACCAGCTGTATTGGGGACAAAACCTGGACTTCAAGTTAGTGTGAAAAGCGAGTTCCAAAAGCGAAAGGTATTAATTTTATGGTCCATCGTCAATGTCCTAAAAAAACACGTCCAGCTCCACTACAGAAGCTTTAGAATCAAACAATAAATGTTCAGAGTTTTGTGGAAGGAGGAGCTCTCAACTCTTGACTTTTCAAGCAGTTATGTATCAACACTGACACAAACCATCATTTGATTCTTTGCCACACAAATGTTCAATGACTTTAAAGAGGAAATGTAACTGAGCGAGTATTTGAACTTAGAGATGAGCTCGCATTACTTAGGTAATGTTAGCTCATTCAAGCCGAGCTTAGATAATAGAACCAAGATATAATAATAAAATTAATTGATTCCATGGAAAGCTTCCATGAGCAAGCTGCAAAACCGGAAGAGGAAGGTCAAAATATAATAATATTGTAATATTCTAGAAACCGTCATTAGTTCTTGATACTGGTGATGACTAAGTGCTTCCAGAATTTGACAAAAATTTACTTTTGCAGTATTTGACAGAACTGGAAAATAAATTCAACAAATATTTTCCTGAATTCAACGATGAGGCGATGGATCTAGTACGAAATTCATTCAAATTGTCAGTTGAAAATAGTTACTGATTGTCAAGATGAATTACTTGAGCTGAGGACTAATTCAGGCTCAGGAGACGAGCAAACAATTACACAATTTTGGCCTTAGATGGACGGAAAAACCTATCCAAACCTTTCTTTTATTTGTGTCGACATATCTTTCTGAGTCAGGCTTTAAGACTTTGTTGCAAATGAAACCGAAGTAGCAAAGTGGATTGGAGATGAGATGCGGAGTGACATCTCTCCCACTCCTCCGCCGAGCCAAAAATTGATGAAGAAATAAACAATCGCAGGTTTTTCATTGACTAGAATCATCTTCTGAAGATTACAGTCAATAATAAACTCGATTACTTTGCATTTCAGTGAACATTAAGTTTGTTCAACTATGCTTCAGTTTAGTTGGCTCAATAATTAGTTATAAATATAAAACAACTAGTTTTTACAACTTTTAAAATACATCAACTTGCAGACGAAGAGTCACAATAACGGGACTGAAGATATGATGACAAAACGACACGTCAGAAAGTGAAACAAGATGACGTTTCGGTCCGTCATGTTCCAATATTACGCCGTAATGGACCATTATAACGCCGTAACGGACCATTATAACGCCGTAATGGACCATTATAACGCTGTAATGGGCCATACTCACGCCGTCCTGGACCATTATCACGCCGTCCTGGACAATTATCACGCCGTCCTGGACAATTATCACGCCGTCCTTGACCATTATCACGCCGTCCTGAACCATTATTATGTCGTCCTGGACCATTATCACGCCGTCCTGGACCATTATTATGTCGTCCTGGACCATTATCACGCCGTTCTGGACCATTATCACGCCGTCCTGGACCATTATCGCGCCGTCCTGGACCATTATCACGCCGTCCTGGACCATTATCGCGCCGTCCTGAACCATTATCACGCCGTCCTGGACCATTATCACGCCGTCCTGGACCATTATCGCGCCGTCCTGGACCATTATCGCGCCGTCCTGGACCATTATCACGCCGCCCTGGACCATTATCGCGCCGTCCTGGACCATTATCGCGCCGTCCTGGACCATTATCACGCCGTCCTGAACCATTATCACGCCGTCCTGGACCATCAACTTTTTTATCGCTGTTAAATTTCTATAGCGCCGCAAATAACTTAATTAAAGTAAATGTGTTTGTTCCAATATAGAAACAAATTATAAGATGTTCAAAGGGTGGAACAAAAGGGTGCAAAGGTGCAATGCTTCTGTTGTGTTCTTGGTATGTGTTCTTGACTGACGTGCTATTGACATATGACTGACGTGCTAATGACGTGGTAGTGACGTGCTACTGACGTGTGAGTGATGTGCTACTGACGTATGACTAACATGCTACTGACACATGCACGTCTGCCAAAGCAACAAGTCGCACGGCAATAAATAGAGGATACATTTTCCTGTGCGGTGGCGGGAGAATGTGGAGCTTGGGTTCCCCCGTCACTTGGACGGTTCTTGTCCCGTCCTCCCGTCCCACCCTGATGCCTTCTTCCGTCCTTCCCGTCCCCTCTTCCGTCCTTCCCGTCCCCTATTCCGTCCTCCGCCTCCTCCGTCGTCTATGATAATGTTGAGACTGAGACGGCATTAATGAGGATAGGGGTGGAGCGGGTGAGGTTGGCAGGGGCAGTGCTGGCCTGGCTGACCCCTCGGGCTCTCCCCTCACATAAGCGGACGTGGCCAGGGGGGATTATGTTCACCAGGTCACGCCGCCCCTGAATCACGCCCCTCTGAGGGGACGCCGCGCCCTCACCTCGCCCGGAAATGTTCATCACATTCTTTAATCGCGGATTGTCGGGAAAGTTTATACTGAAGAATATGCTGCTACCCTGCAGGCTGGAGGCGATAGGGAAATTTCCCTCTGGTGATTCATTTGGGAAGAAACGGATTTTTTTTTCAGTCAGGTATTAATTCATTTCTGAAGCAGAAATAACATGAGGGAAGAAATATCAGAGTCGGGGGGGGGGGGAAGAAAACAAACTTCCCTTCTGAATTATTGAAAAGCAAAACATTTTTTAAATCTAGAGTTAAGTTCCCTAACTCACTGTTTACTAAAGCGTGGCGGGGAAACTTCCACGACGGATCAACATATTTCCTCCCTTCACCCCAGGAACGTAAGGGAATTTTCCTGGGAATATGGGGGGGGGGAGGGGGGGGGGCAGGCCAGCACCAGCCAGTTGTGTCCATCAACGATGACAGGCGAGAAACTCACACACATGAGGAATACTTTCTTTCTTCCTCACACCCAACGAGAGTGAGGGAGCGATATATGAGCGTGAGGGAGATAAATAAGTGAGAGGGAGGCAGAGATGAGTGTGAGGGAGAGAGATAAGTGTGATGGAGATAGAGATGAGTGTGAGGGACACAGAGATGAGTGTGAGAGAGGCAGAGATGAGTGTGAGGGAGACATACGAGTATGAGGGAGACAGACGAGTTTTTTAGCAGGGATATTCCTGCGCGGGCCCTAAGCCTCTGGCTGGCCCACTGCGCGGGCCCTAAGCCTCTGGCTGGCCCACTGCGCGGGCCCTAAGCCTCTGGCTGGCCCACTGCGCGGGCCCTAAGCCCTGGCTGGCCCACTGCGCGGGCCCTAAGCCTCTGGCTGGCCCACTGCGCGGGCCCTAAGCCTCTGGCTGGCCCACTGCGCGGGCCCTAAGCCTCTGGCTGGCCCACTGCGCGGGCCCTAAGCCTCTGGCTGGCCCACTGCACGGGCCCTAANAATGAAATGTATGCTCAGCATGGGGTGCATCTATCGAGGGCTGGGTGGTTGTTGTTGCGAACTCGTTGGAACCATTAGTTGAAGGCGTTTGGGTTTAAACTGTTAGTAATAAGGTATGGGAATGATAGGGAGAAAAGAGATAATAAAAGTATGTGTTTGTTGAAGAAACAAATTGGCCAAATGATCAGGGAAAGAGAGGGCCTCAAAATAACAATACACTTAGTGGTTATATTACACTAACAATAGAAGTCTAAGAAACAAAATAAGCGATTTCAATGCTCTTGTCAGCACAGAAAAAATAGATATTATTGCACTTACCGAAACGTGGATGAATGTAGAAAATAGAGAACTATTAGATGAATGTCAAATAATTGGATTTAAATTATTTCACACAGATATATTAGACGAGGAGGTGGAGTAGCCATATATGTTAATGAAATTTGAAAGGTAGTCTCAAAGAGGGAATCAAAACTGAGCCACACACAGAAACTATTTGGATAGAATTAAACGAAAAAGTAAATAATCTTATAATAGGAGTTATGTTCAGGCCACCAAAATAGATAGGATGGAAGCAAAGCTCCTATGGGATAAAATATCTTGAGCATCTAAGTCTAGTAGTATTTGTGTCATGGGCGACTTTAATTTTAGTGAAATAAAATGGTTTAATAGAACAGGGAATAATGAAGCAGAAGATTTTCTAGAATTAATTGCCGATTGATTTCTTACGCAACACATTAAGGAACCAACGCGGGGAAATAATATTTAAAACTTAGTGTTAACTAACAGGGAAACACAAATTAATGACATCAAAATAGGGAGTGAGCTAGGGAACAGTGATCAAAAAGAATCAGACTTAGCAAAAATGAATAGATCTGTAGGAGAAAATTCTGTTAAAGTGCCAGATTTTCGAAAAGCTGAATTCAATAGCCAAAGAAATTTTTTGAGTCAAATAGATTGGAAAGTCTTGGCATGGGGGGTGGACCGGTCTTGGAGCGGGACATGAACCCAGCGATAGGTGACGTAAAAAGGGATTCCGATGTAGATTTAAAATATAACTTATTTAAAAATATTCTAAGCAAAGCACAGGAACGTAGTATACCATACAAATTGAATAGATCGAATACTAATGATTCAAAGTGGATAACAAAGGATCTGAAGAACCTTATAGGTAAAAAGAGAGCGTGGTACAAAAGGATTAAGAATGGGGAAGTCAGTTTAAAACAGGCATTCATACAACTGGTTATAATTGTTAAAAGATAAGGAAAAGCAAAAAGAGACAATGAAGTTCGCATAGCAGGTCAAGCAAAGACAAATCTTAATGCTGGCGATGAGTCACAATAACGGGGCTAAAGTATGTTGACCACTGGACCATTCTCAAGTCGATTGCCAATTGACTTGAGAATGGTCCAGGACGGACCGAACGTCGTCGTCCCTTCACCTTCTAGTGTATGGTCTGGCCAACAAATCCTAATTTTTTTTCAGTTACATCGTACAAAGATTAGGGAAAGGCAGCCCGTCCTCCAAAAATGGGGAGGTAAATGTAACAGCACAAGTAAGTGCAATTTTGTACTATTCATAGTACAAATGCTGATAAATGTTTTAATGCTGATAAATGTTTAATGCTGATAATATTTAATGCTGATAAATGTAAAGTTCTGAGGCTAGGTAATGATTATAGAGTTACAAGATACGAGCTAGATGGTGTTAACATAAGAACATAAGAACAAAGGCAACTGCAGAAGGCCTATTGGCCCATACGAGGCAGCTCCTATTTATAACCACCCAATCCCACTCATATACATGTCCAACCCATGCTTGAAACAATCGAGGGACCCACCTCCACAATGTTACGCGGCAATTGGTTCCACAAATCAACAACCCTGTTACTGAACCAGTATTTACCCAAGTCTTTCCTAAATCTAAACTTATCCAATTTATACCCATTGTTTCGCGTTCTGTCCTGTGTTGATACTTTCAATACCCTATTAATATCCCCTTTGTTATGTCCATTCATCCACTTGTAAACCTCTATCATGTCACCCCTAACTCTTCGCCTTTCCAGTGAATGCAAATTAAGCTTTGTTAATCTTTCTTCATATGAAAGATTTCTAATTTGGGGAATTAACTTAGTCATCCTACGCTGGACACGTTCAAGTGAATTTATATCCATTCTATAATATGGCGACCAAAACTGAACTGCATAATCTAAATGGGGCCTAACCAGAGCAAGATATAGCTTGAGAACCACACCAGGTGTCTTGTTACTTACGCTGCGATTAATAAATCCGAGTGTCCGATTTGCCTTATTACGAACATTTATGCATTGATCCTTTTGTTTTAAATTCTTACTAATTATAACTCCCAGATCCCTTTCGCAATCCGACTTCGCAATCTCAACACCATCTAGCTCGTATCTTGTAACTCTATCATCATTACCTAGCCTCAGAACTTTACATTTATCAGCATTAAACTGCATCTGCCAGTCCTTTGACCATTTCAAAACCCTATCTAGATCAACTTGAAGTGATAGTGAGTCCTCCTCCGAATTAATTTCCTTACCGATTTTCGTATCATCGGCAAATTTGCAAATGTTGCTACTCAAACCTGAATCTAAATCATTTATATATATTATAAACAACAGAGGTCCCAGGACAGAGCCTTGAGGCACTCCACTTACAACATTTTCCCACTCTGACTTGACTCCATTTATACTAACTCTGTTTCCTTTGGTATAGCCATGCCCTAATCCAGCTTAATATAGCACCCCCAATACCATGAGCCTCTATCTTTTTAATCAGTCTTTCATGTGGCACTGTATCAAAAGCTTTGCTAAATTATAGTTATAAATTAGTAAGAGGGAGTTATAATTAGTAAGAATTTAAAACAAAAGGATCAATGCATGAATGTTCGTAATAAGGCAAATCGGACACTCGGATTTATAATCGCAGCGTAAGTAACAAGACACCTGGTGTGGTTCTCAAGCTATATCTTGCTCTTGTTAGGCCCCATTTAGATTATGCAGTTCAGTTTTGGTCGCCATATTATAGAATGGATATAAATTCACTTGAACGTGTCCAGCGTAGGATGACTAAGCTAATTCCCCAAATTAGAAATCTTTCATATGAAGAAAGATTAACAAAGCTTAAGTTGCATTCACTGGAAAGGCGAAGAGTTGGGGGTGACATGATGGAGGTTTACGGGTGGATGAGTGGACATGGCAGGGGGGATGTTGGTGGGGTGTTGGAAGTATCAACACATTGTTGTTTCGCGTTCTGTCCTGTGTTGATACTTTTAATACCCTATTAATATCCCCTTTGTTATGTCCATTCATCCACTTGTAAACCTCTATCATGTCACCCCTAACTCTCCGCCTTTCCAGTGAATGCAATTTTAGCTTTGTTAATCTTTCTTCATATGAAAGATTTCTAATTTGGGGAATTAACTTACGTCATCCTACGCTGGACACGTTCAAGTGAATTATATCCATTCTATAATATGGCGACCAAAACTGAACTGCATAATCTAAATGGGGCCTAACGAGAGCAAGATATAGCTTGAGAACCACACTAGGTGTCTTGTTACTAACGCTGCGATTAATAAATCCGAGTGTCCGATTTGCCTTATTACGAACATTCATGCATTGATCCTTTTGTTTTCAATTCTTACTAAATAACTTGACTGCGGTCTTCAGTCAAGTTATTGTGATTCAACATCTGATATTAGTTCACGTAGCTGTTACACTTGATATCATGTGGCTGTTATCAGCATTTACGACTGCAAAAGGAGCAGGACCCAGTTACTGGGTAGTGAAGATGCCTTGTCAGATTACCACATGATCTTTGCTGCTGACATGTACTTGAGCGGCTCGTTGAGACCGCTGTCC
>WNGS01168073.1:0-10209 GCA_020271785.1 Procambarus virginalis | reverse complement strand
GGGGGGAAATGGTGTGCAGAGGTCCAGGAGGGACTCAATCCCAGCTGACCGCACACGAAGCAAGTCACATCAGAATGTTACACAACCACAACTCTGCCATCGCATATAATGGGGCTGAAGGTAATTCAGATAAACACTCGTCACTTTTTCAACAACCGTTACTTACTAGAAATAGACTTAGTAAACACAATCCCGAGGTGGTTCTGCTCAACGAAACCTCGGCACGCCCAGATCAACACGTCAAAATTCACGGCTACACGACGATTGAAAAGAACGAGGGGCCGAACAGAGGCGTGGCTATCCTTGTCAAAAGAGGATGCCTGTTCACTAATATCTTTCTGCAGGAAGGGAACGCTCTGGCGATTGAACTCTCCACCACCCACGGCCCTCTGGCAATCCTGACAACCTACATTCCCCCTGGCCAGCACGCAATTCCATCGAGGGCAATCCATAAAGTACTAAATAGGAACGTGCCTGTGATCCTTGCAGGTGATTTTAATGCTCACCATGCTGCGTTCTTCAATGCCCCCAATGGTAGAAATGACGTCAAAGGTAGAATCCTAAACAACCTCCTAATGACAAGGAACCTAACCTTCCTCGGCCCTTTTTTCCCTCTCTTACGTCGGCGTTCAACCGGGAACTCCGGATCTAGTCCTGTTAAACCATGAATGTGGCATCTTTCACTCCAGAATCACCCGGGTGGGGATGTGGGATCTGACCACATCCCGATAATTATCCATCTTCAATCGACCCCCTTCAGGACCATAGGTACTCCCTAAACCCCAACTCAGTACCCTTAGACTCCGCCCTTACATGGATTCCCTGGTGACGACCCGGTAATAGTTTTACAAGACTGCCCAACCCACGACATAGATGCAGCAGTGGACCTCCTCCATACCCGCATCACTGAAGCAACTCTTGCAAACTGCGACCTAACCAGCACAAGAGTCATAAAACAGTACAACCCAACAAGGGAAATAAGGGAAAAAATGAGAACTTACCAACAAGAGTGCATCAGAAGGACCCGCACAGGCCTCCCCCATTTACACACTATCCAGGCCCTCAGACGAGAAGTAATAGGACTCACCCTCCTTCACAAACGCCATATCTGGGGCACTTTGGTCAACCAGGCCAACAATTACAAGAGTGAGCCAGCCGCGTTCTGGAAGAAAATTAAACAACTCCTTGGCTCCACTGAAACCCCTCTCTCCCATCTCAACCATACACACACCAACGCCAACAACGAGGTAGTCACGACTAGGATTGAGAACCCCCAACTCCAGGCCAACTACATGGGAGAGGTCTGGCGTGGAATTTTCACCGAAACCTGAACCAGGTTACCTTGAGACACTCCAGGCTAACTACACGGGAGAGGTCTGGCGTGGAATTTTCACCGAAAACCTGAACCAGGTTAACCTTGAGAACCATCGGAGGGTGGGCCTATGGGCCCAGGAAAACGAAGAAAACCTTCACACCAGACCAACCATCGACGAGGCCCAACTCGATCCATCCCACCCCATTACTAGACCGATCACTCTTCTAGAGTTGGGGAGGTCCTGAAAAATACCAAAAACAGAGCTCCGGGGCTTACTGGTATTACCCTCATCCAACTAAAGTTTCTGCCCGATAACTACATCCAAAGCCTTCTTAACATATATAATGCCATCCTGGCATCCGGGCACCTACCCACTGTACTTAAGACCGCAAAGATGATATTCATTCCCAAGCCAGGCAAGAGCAGATACTCCCCTGTGAACTACCGGCCGATCTCCTTGCTAGAAACGTCAGGGAAATGCTTTGAGAAGATCATGTCTAACAGAATTAATTATTATATGGAATACCACCACCTCTTCACAGAAAAACAGTTCGGTTTCAGGTACCAGAGGTCGACTCAACATGCAATTAACGTAATCTACGACGCAGCCGACAGCGTTCGTAAGCAAAAACAAACGGCAATAATAGCAACAAGAGACGTACACAAAACATTTGACAGCCTCTGGCACGGCGGTCTCCTCTTCAAGCTGACCAACCTGCCTCACCACAACTGGACCCTCCTGAGATTGATTAACAATTTCCAAAAAACAGAAGGATCATCCCAATGTTCAACACTAAAACAACAGCTGCATTCACACCTATGGCGGGGGTCCCCCAGGGGTCATGCATCAGCCCTGTGCTCTTTAACCTTTTCGTGAATGATTTGCCACGCCCCATCCACAATGACACAATTATCACCCAATTCGCTGACGATGTCATTCACGTTGTCACGTCGATAACTGCAGGACAAAAGACAAAACACGACTTGATGATTAGGAAGGTCAAGGAGGAACTGGCTGCCACTGCAACTTGGGAGAGGGAGTGGAAAATCATGACCAACCCCAGTAAAATCCAACTTTGCTCGATAGGCTGCTGGGCTAGCTCCCTGGGAGCTAACAACATTGGAGGCACGCTGACAAGGGTACAAAACTCAACCACGATCCTGGGATATAACATATCAAGGCTCTTGAACTCTAATGAACATATCAACAGGAAGGCAGCAATTGCCAGGACTCAACTAGCCAAGCTATATCGCTTTCATCAGGCCCCGCAACATGTGAAACTTCACCTCTACAAGATGCTCATTCGGCCAACCTTTGAATACCCGGACACCAACTCACTCTGGCAAAGAAATCGAACATGCTGAAACTGCAACGGGTCCAGAACAGGGCACTCTGATTTGTGGCAAATGTGTCACTCTTAGACAGAGTGCGCATAGAAGACCTTCATAACAGACTGAGGATTGACCCACTGAACGTTCGCCTAAATCGCCTCTCAATCAAACAGCGATATAAAATGAAAAGTATGTACATCCCAAAGGACGTAATCGTTGGAGGGGCCGTGATGATGACAGAACTCACTCACGAAAGAAAGCTGGAGGACACAAGAATCATGTTCAAAGCAGTCGCCCTCCCATTTCATCCAGTAAGCACACTGGGGCCATTAGGAAAAACAATCCTAGTGTCAAAGTTACCACTGAGCAGGGTCTAAAAGCTACTAGGCCCCAAACCTGCACAGCTTTAAATAGTGCTCCCATAGAAATAGACGCTCTCTGGCCAATGCTCAAAACTCTGGTCACCGAGTTGATCGAAAGTCTGCTGTCATCACATGGAATCAAGCAAACCACAGAGACTCGGAAGACAATTGAGCACAAACTCAAGAGATTCGAAAATGTAATATCTTCACCTTCAAGACAGCAGGGCAGGAGACACCCCTCTAAAAAACAGATAGCGTCTGGATCGTCGGAAAGCGACATTGATGAGTCAATTTCAGGTCCACTAAGAACCTATACACCAATTGCAACTTCCATGGCGTGTTCATCAGACTCCATGGATACCACGGAATTATCAGCAAATTCCAAGAACATAGAGGTCTAAAGATCCTGCAATGGAATGCGCAAGGACTGCGCACTAAATTGCAACACTTGCAATGCATAGCAGTAACCAAGGGCATAGACATCCTGATACTACAGGAGAGCTTGCTTCGAGCCGGATTAGAACCTAAAATCTCAGGCTATCGAGGCTTCTTCCTTCCATGGATCAATGGGCAATCCAGGGGATGTGCAATCTATGTAAAATGTGACCTGATCTCCAAGTCCATAACCAGCCCACCTGATTGTGGAGCAGGGACAGAGGTAATGGGAGTAACCATTGAGCTAAGACACGACACACTTGAGGTGTTTAATGTGTACAGGTCTCCACATGCCGAAATGGATCTCTCTGTGTTATTTGGAAACGGGACAACAACAAACACAATCATTTGTGGAGATTTTAATGCCCATCATCGATTGGTACTGGGCTCGAACACAACAAACGAAGCCGGCATTCACATTGCACACCTATTAGACCAGCTTCCAGAAATACAAATCCTAAACAAGAATGAACCTACCCACATCCAAGGAGGCAGATTAGACCTAACCTTCGTTTCAGCCTCCCTAAGAGATGTAGCGACATGGTCAGTTGAGCCCACACTCACAAGCGACCACTATGGGGTCCAAATTGATCTTACGTTAGACCTACCCACTCCACCTCCGCCTCCATCTGAAGCCTGGAACTTTGCTTTAGCAAACTGGGACCGATTTCAAAACCTCATTTCAGAGTGGTATAGAAACTATGATCTTCCCGGAGACATTAATCAGGCAGAACAAGAATTTGTCAAAGCTATTCAAAGTGCAGCCAACCACTCAATCCCACTGAAAAAACAGTCCACCGGACACCATAAAGATCATTGGTACTATTGCGAACGTGTCAAAGAACTCAACCATAGACTCAACAGAACAAGAAAGCTATACAAAAAGCATCCGAGTGACCGCAACAGGTCCTTACTTTGTGAGGTCAAGGAACATGTACATCGAGAGACCAGACTAATAAAAGAACAAAAGTGGCTGGAATGGTGTTCACACCTGAATGAACACACCTCTCTTGGAGAGATGTGGCAGCAAATCCACCGGGCCAAAGGGAATAAAACACCTAAAGCCCCACACCCCAAGGATCCTCTACAGGAAGCCGAAGTACTGGCAACCAGGTTTGCAGAGAGAGCAGCCAGCAATCAACTTCCACCAGATGTATTAGCAGTACAGACAGGACTAGAGGAAGAAAGGTGGCACAGAATCCTTACAGCATGTGAAGAAGTCTCTGACACAATGCCCCCTTCACACTGGATGAGCTCAATCGGGCTAAGAAAAACTCCAAGGATACATCCCCTGGAGCTGACAAAATAACCTATAAAATGATTAGAAACCTCGGCCCAGAGGGAGACGCTGCATACCTAAGGTTAATTAATTTAGCCTGGACTTCTCAAACTAGACCTTCAGCTTGGAATAGAGCAGACATAGTACCGATCCCAAAACCTAAAGATCCAGATAATCCCAGACCCATTTCTCTCCAAAGCTGTGCAGCCAAGACGGCTGACAGAATGGCACTCAACAGACTGGAGTGGAAAATGCCTAGACTGCACCATGATATGTATGCCTATAGAAAAGGGGTTGGCACAGTGGAATGTATTACAACTCTGTTAGCCCACTTGAATGACAGACCAGGAATGCTGATATTCCTGGACCTCGAAAAAGCCTTTGAACTGGCTAGCGCCCCTGCTATTCTCTGCTGCCTCATTGACAAAGAGGTCAGAGGCAACCTGCTCTCCTGGATCAAAAACTGTCTCATAAACAGAGAAGCAAGAGTAAAAATTCATGGCACAGTTTCTGAGTACAAAAGACATGAAAATGGTACACCGCAAGGAGGTATTCTCAGCCCTCTTCTCTTCAACTGTTTAATGGAAAGAATAATGAGGTTGAAACTTCCACATCACTGTAGGCTGCTAAACTACGCGGACGACTTTGTCATCATCATAAAAGGAAGGGATGCGGCGCGCCTTGCACCCAAATGCTTAGACTGCATCAGTAAAGAGGCAAAACAGATTGGGATCAAACTCAACCCCTCAAAGTCAAAAGCCATGCCCATAAAAATAGCGAAGCCCAATATCCAACTCACAGTACAGGGTCAACCAATCGAATGGGTGGACACCTATCAGTACCTAGGAATAATCCTGGACACATACATGAATTTTAATGCTGAGGTCACTTACTTGAGAGAGCGAACTGCGGCCAGGACGGCAATCCTCAGGTCGCTAACCTCCCTCTCTGGAGGAGCCAATCTGCAAGTCCTTCGCACATACTATGTACAGGCAGTCAGATCAGTGATCGATTATGCAGCACCTGCACTCACAAATCTATCACACCAACAGTGGAAAAAGCTTGAAGTTGCCCAAAACAATGCTATGAGAGCCGCACTGGGAGCCCCCATGTGGACCAAGCTTGAAACACTTAGACTGGAGACGGGTTTGCCCTCTCTACAGGAAAGAATATCTCAAAGGACAGCTACAATTATTAGTAAGATAATTATTTCTTCTGATCCAATCCCAGTACGGCAGGCCTTGGTGGTTGGACTAGGGCAAAACAATGGAAACTCTTGGGCTGCAAGAGCAGGAAAAGTCCTAAACAGACTACAGTTAAAAAGCATGATTCTCGATAGAGAGGGTGATCATCCACACCCAAATTACACTCCTGCTGCACCGTGGGAAGAGCCTACTTTCAAAATAGTAATAGAAAGTCTCCCAATGAAAAAGGCTGCCTATGATCCGACAATCCTAAGGCGCATAATAGAAGAGCAAATGTATAGCATAGCAGTAGCAGGAGCCACCCACATTTTCACAGACGGATCGGTGGACACAGAATATGAAAGTGCTGGCGCTGCTCTTTGCACGGCCAGCATACAGGCATATTGGAGACTGGGAGGACTAGTATCATCAACCCAAACTGAGCTGTTTGCCATACAACAGGCATTCGCATATGTGATTGCACAAAACACTCAAAATGCCATCATACACACAGACTCAAAAGCTGCACTTCAAATACTAGGACAAAAACAGTGGAAAGATAACGTGGAGATAATTACCACCATTTTGTATCTTGGAGCAGTCGCTAAAGGCAAAGGACTCAACATAACCTTGAACTGGATCCCATCCCATATTGGAATCCCATTAAATGAGAAAGCTGATGAAATTGCTAAACTGGCAACTCGTCATCCAGTGATAGATAAAACAATTCAACCCAGCCTAGAGAACATTAAAAACATCATCACCAAAAAACTCTCACACCTCAACAAAGCCTACCTACACCAGAGAATAGCTGAAGGCTCGCCCTCTGCAACATGGTATCTTCAGGCAACTAAATTAGAAAGATTAAATATCCCAAAGGAATCCACAGGGAAATAGCAGTTAGGTTATATAGACTACGTCTAGGTTACAGATGCAACTGGGAGATTGGTGAACCCCGACAGAGAGAGTGCATCTTCTGCCAAACTGTCACAGAAAAGCCATTACTTCACTATCTTCTAGAATGTGAAGCAACCAACGACCTTAGAAGAGCTTTAAGAGTTCCTGAATCTTGCTGTGGCCACCCTGAAGCCATCAACAGAGCCACTCTCCTGGTCAACAAAGGTGTCCAGCAGCTGGACGCCCTCATAAAGACTGTGAAGCAGTATCCTCCCCCGCGATAACAGCTCGATGATTAAATGCAATGTCATAATAATGAAAAGAATTACGGAAAAAGAAAAAAAAAATTGTACCACTTAAGGGCTATTCATGCCCGTGCCACCTCTTGGGTGGCTTAATCCTTATCAATCAGGAGTAACCACCATTTGGTCACCATTTGGTCCGGGAGACATCTCCCGTCACGCAGGGTGCCGTCGCACCTCCACAGATCTCCAGTATCATCACTCGATACTGTTAATGGCTCATAAGGGCCACCACTTACGGGCTATTCATGCCCGTGCCACCTCTTGGGTGGCTTAATCTTTATCAATCAATCTACATNCTCGTTTATTTTGTTTCTTAGACTTCTACTGTTAGTGTATATACCATAAGTGAATTGTTATTTTGAGGCCCTTCTCTTTCCCTGATCATTTGCCAATTTGTTTCTCCAACAAACACATATCTTTATAACATCCTTCCTCCCTATCAATTCCCATACCACTATCTACTAACAGTTTAAACCCAAACAAATGCCTCTAACCACTTCTTCCAACGAGTTCGCAACAGCAACAACCCCAGCCTCGATAGATGCACCCCGTCACGAGCATACATTTCATTTCTTCCATAGAAGTGTTCCCAGTTGTCTTTGAAAGATATTGCATTTGATTTGCAATACCTTTCCAGCCGGCAATTGACCCAAGTGCCCTCGACAACCATTCATTCCCAACGCTCTTTCTTGGAAGAATGCCACATATGATCGGGATTCCTCCCTTGCTCCTAACTAATAATATGGTTTTGTAAAATTTCTTTATCAGTTCCTCACTCCTAACTCGACCAACATCATTACCCTCTGCACTAATACAAATAATGGGTTTGTTCCCATTTCCCGTCATAATATCTTTTATGTTGTCAACAATATCTCCAATTCCAGCTCCCGGATAGCAGACCCTTAACCTGTTCCCCTATTTTTGGCACAAAACGTCCTGTCCAAATACCTCACCTGAGAATCTCCCACAATCAAAATTCATTTAGGTACCTCCTTAACTTTCTGAGCACCTTGAGGGTCTGTGCTTCGTTGGTCTTCGTTGATTTCCGTTTTGAGTGAACTGCAGGCTCACCGCAGCATTCGTCTTCCAACACAGTAAATGAATTTGATGTCCTTAGGTCGTCAACACGGCTGTTGGCGGCCTTGTCAAGGTCTTCTTAAGACCCTTGTCCTTAACGACTCTCCACGAAGAGGTCTTGTTAATATTGGTCTAATATAATATATCCCACCGACACAATTTTCCCACTCTGACTTGACTCCGTTTATACTAACTCTCTGTTTCCTTTGGTATAGCCATGCCCTAATCCAGCTTAATATAGCACCCCAATACCATGAGCCTCTATCTTTTTAATCAATCTTTCATGTGGCACTGTATCAAAAGCTTTGCTAAACTCAAGGTACACAACATCACAATCCTTACCACTATCAACTGCCTCAACTATGCAAGTATAAAAAATAACAAATTTGTTAAACATGAACGGCCATTTATAAAACGATGTTGCGACTCATTTATTAATTTATGTTTTTCAAGATGAAGACGAATTGTATTGGCAGTTATCTATTTGAGTAACTTTCCCACAATAGACGTTAGGCTAATTGGCCGATAGTTTGACGCAAGTGATCTATCTCCTTTCTTAAAAACTGGTATCACATTAGCAACTTTCCATAACTCTGGCACTCTGCCTGACTCTATTGATTTATTAAATATGGTAGACAGTGGGTCGCAAAGCTCCTCTTTGCATTCTTTAAGCACTCTGGCATACACTTCATCCAGCCCTGGGGATTTGTTTGGTTTGAGTTTTACTATTGTTTATATTAATTACATCTTCCCTGTATTGGCGCATACGAAGCAGCTGCTATTGGCCCATACAAGCTATTTTGGTAATGGAGGCGACGCCGCAATCGCAGCGTCGCCCGCCGTCCCCTGTACGACCCCCCACGCGGTTCACGTGGCCACTGCACTGCTTGGACACAACACCGGCCCACTTGCATAGTTCTAGCAAACAAAACATGTAGACAAGTATATATATAACATGTGCAAACAGTGCAACAAAAACAACACCAGTATGGTGGGAGGAGCAATGCTGGCGAAGAAGACGCTGGAGTGAGGGAGGGCCTGTGTGGGTGCGGCTGCTCACACTCGCGATGCTCCGAATGTGCTGTTGGGAAGTGTATAGAGTGTGTGACAGTGTATAGCGTGTACATATATTGTAAATATACATAAATGAACATGAAACATTGGTGTGAATAACTGCATGATGGGAGGAGCAATGTTGGCGAATACAGTGTTGGAGAAGTGAGAGAGGGCAGGCTGGGCTTGACAGCTCACACCCGAATGTGTTGATGGTGAATGCACACAGCGTGCGACAGTGTACAGTCTGTAAACAGATTGCATACATACACAAACCAGCATGATACACGGTAAATATGTGCAACACACGTGTACACAAGCGTTACGCACTTGAGAATACACTGATACAAAAATTTTGAAAACACTTTTCAAAATAATGAAATATACACAAATAATGAAATAGAACACATAAACAGCTCACTCAAATTATACCAATATTTAAAATCAAAACATCTACACACATTTTGGACTTTCATTTGTCAACATTCCTAGACAAACTGTATTTTGACTCATTTAAAATACTCCGTTCGTAGGTTAAGTAAATGAGTCCACTTTTCCTTCCCACAATATTCCTATTCAATACAGACATAGTTCATAATAAGTCTAGGTGCTAGTTTCCAACGCGGAGTAATAATAGCTACCTACACCCTGCCAGCGGCAGGTATTATTCTGGAATAGTACTGTTAATTGCTTTTAATTAACTTTCTCTCTTCAAGCTAACTGGTTACAAAGCTTGTCTCTATCAAAATCTCTCCACAAGAAACAAGGTTCGTAACATCTTTCTACAATTCCTCGGGAGGTCTCTTCCGCAGCCTGGTAGGCTGCTCCCTATCACTAAATTCCTCTGTTGATTGCGCCAGGAGGTAGCGAATGTTTTGCTCAACCCCTACTAGTGGCTTCACATTAGAATGCTGGTCCTTCTCTTGTGCTCTAGAGACTTAAAGTATAACTGCTTGCTCCCCCGGCATCG
>WNGS01168071.1:24769-48616 GCA_020271785.1 Procambarus virginalis | reverse complement strand
AATTTGCAGTATTCTCCACCACATGTGTCCTTATTATTACAATAATATATAGTATTGAATCATGTTTTCTCAATTTTTTGATTTGTCATTTTGTTGCAAATAATTATAGCCCACATGTAATGAATTTTTCAAAGCCAAAACAGAATAACTGCAGAATGCACTTAATTGTAAATTCTGCGGATATCTACACCTAGCTCATCAGAGCACTATACAACTCTGGCTCTGACTGAGGATCAGGAACAGATGAAACTGCATGTGACAAACTATCATCTTGAGAGATAACCTCGTTATCATCTAGCCAATGGACATGTGGTGAGTGCACGGTTGAAACGAGGGGTCTAGATCCAAGATTATAAGTGCTAGTATGGGGTTGCTGAATATCAAGTGGTCTGTCAACCACAGAAGGTGGTGTCCCAATAGGGGATCTGTCTGGGTAAGTTCATGTCATCTTCCTCATCAGTCTCGTCAACAGTCATTTTAGCTAACTTCATATGGTCTAAATGCTCATTTAATATCCTTCCTGTTACTAAGTTTTTCAATCTATACTTGTTACCTTTGATAAGCTCGATTACCTTATATGGACCCAAAAATTTCTTAGTTAACTTATACATAGGACCAGACCTGTGTTGGTTAAGTATCATTACTACAGATCCAATAGTTATTTTACTGGGTTTAGCTCGTTCATTCCTTGCTCGAGTGAACTCGGCTGTAGCTTTGGACAATTGTTCTCGTATTTTCTTGAATACTAGTTGCATTTGTCTACGCTTTACTTGAACAAAATCATCTACGTTATATAAGGGAGTAGGAGGTGCGTTAATCAATTCATTAGGGAGGACCTTATCTGTACCATAAAGAATAGCGTGAGTGTGTCACCTGTAGAAACATTAATCGAAGAATTATAGCACACTGAATTAAGGTTATAAAATCATCCCAAATTTGTTATCATCAAAATCAAAGTGACTCTCAAGGCATCTAACACTTTTCTGTTAGTACGTTCGGCCAGTCCGTTGCTAGCTGGATGATAACCTTACCTTACCTTGAGGTGCTTCCGGGGCTTATCGTCCCCGCGGCCCGGTCATCGACCAGGCCTCCTGGTTGCTGGACTGATCAACCAGGCTGTTGGACGCGGCTGCTCGCAGCCTGACGTATGAGTCACAGCCTGGTTGATCAGGTATCCTTTGGAGGTGCTTATCCAGTTCTCTCTTGAACACTGTGAGGGGTTTGCCAGTTATGCCCCTTATGTGTAGCGGGAGCGTGTTGAACAGTCTCGGGCCCCTGATGTTGATAGAGTTCTCTCTCAGAGTACCAGTTGCACCTCTGCTTTTCAACGGGGGTATTCTGCACATCCTGCCATGTCTTCTGGTCTCATGTGATGTTATTTCTGTGTGCAGATTTGGGACCAGCCCCTCTAATATTTTCCACGTATAAATTATTATGTATCTCTCCCGCCTGCGCTCAAGGAATACAGATTTAGACTCTTAAGTCGGTCCCAATAGTTTAGATGTTTTACCGAGTGGATTCTAGCAGTAAAGGACCTCTGCACGCTCTCCAGGTCAGCAATTTCTCCAGCAGTGAAAGGGGCTGTCATTGTGCAGCAGTACTCGACTCTAGAGAGCACAAGCGTTTTGAAAAGTGTCATCATCGGTATAGCATCTCTAGTGTGAAAAGTTCTTGTTATCCAACCTGTCATTTTTCTTGCAGTTGTGACGGCTACTTTATTGTGTTCTTTAAAGGTAAGGTCTTCCGACATGAGTACACCCAGATCCTTTACATTGCCTTTTCGTTCTATGTTATGATTTGCCTGAGTTTTGTACGTGGTTTCCGTTTTTATATTTTCATTTTTTCCATAGCGCATGAGCTGGAACTTGTCTTCGTTAAACCCATATTATTTTCTGTAGCCCATAGAAAGACCTGATCTACATCTGACTGGAGGTTCGCCGTGTCCTCTATGTTGCCTACTCTCATGAAGATCCTAGTGTCATCTGCAAAGGATGATACAGTGCTATAGGTTGTGCTCTTGTCTATGTCCGATATGAGGATGAGAAAAAGTACTGGAGCAAGCACAGTACCCTGGGGGACTGAGCTCTTAACGGTTGACGGGTTGGATTTTATTTTGTTGACTATTACACATTGGGTTCTGTTGGTCAGGAAATTGTAGATCCATCTGCATGATGCTACATTTTTTAATGTTATATAAATCACACAAGCTAGTTAAAATACTATTACTGAATTCTGGACCATTATCTGAAAGGATTACTTTAGGCATACTATATCTACAAATTATGTGGTTATGGAATGCACTGGCTATAGTTTCTGCTGTTTTGTTCGGGATAGGAACTAGTTCGCAAAATCGTGAAAAATTATCGACCATTACAAGCAAATGTTTGTTCCCTTTCTCTGTTTCCGCAAAATTTGTCAATAAATCCATCGATACTCGTTCCCAAGGAGCTTTAGTTGTTGGGTACATCTGAATTGGATTAGGTCCTGAAACATGTCCCTTGTGCTGTAAGCAGGTTAAACATCTGTCAACATAATGAGCAATGTCCTTAGCCATTTTTGGCCAAAAATACTTCAATCGACCTTGTTGGAGTGTACGATCCTTTCCTGGATGTGCACTTGCAGGAGCATCATGGATAATTTTTAACACAGTTGGTACCAAGACAGCTGGAACAACTAACTGACAACATTTCCTCGGGGCTGTCCCTAGCTTTACTACTCTACACAGTAAATTGTCTAACATAACTAATTCTTTCAATGGTACTGGCGGTTTATGAATCGGGCGAGTGTCTTGCTTAGTCAAAAATTTAATGACGGGTGCCCATATGGGGTCTTGTCTCTGTTCCGTTTCTACTACTGTAGCATCTAATGCTGGGTAATTTAACTGAATCGCAGCTACGTGTCGAGAAAACGCATCGGCTACAACATTTTGCTTTCCTGGAATATATCCAAATGTGGGATTGAATTCTTGAATTGTGAGCAAATATCTAGCAAACTTTCCAACTGGATTCTTATTTTTGAACAAGGGAATTAATGGTTGGTGATCTGTAAGAACATGAACTGGGTAATTATAAATTGTATCTCTGAAATGTTTAAGTGCCCAGACAACTGCTAAGGCTTCTCGTTCTGTTGCGCTATAATTTTTCTCTTCTTTAGATAATGTACGGCTAGCATAAGCTATTGCGTGATCTCTGTGACCTTCTGTTTGAAGTAATGCAGCACCTAAACCTATGTCACTAGCATCTGTAACCAACGTAAAAGGTTTAGAAAAATCTGGATACCTAAGGACAGGCGACGAAATCAAGGCTGCTTTGAGTTTTTTGAATGACTGATCCTGGGCCTCTCCCCAAACAAAGGGTTCATCTTTTCTTTGCAACTTGTAAAGTGGAGCGGCTATAATAGAGAATCCAGCAATAAATGAACGATAAAATCCTACAAGACCTGTGAACTGTCTTACGGCTTCTGCGGTACGAGGTGTTGGAAAATCACGGGCAGCAATAATTTTTTATTCATTCAATGTAATACCTGAAGGTGTAACTGTATGACCTAGGAAATTAATCTTCTCTTTTAAAAATGAACATTTTGCAAGCTTTATTTTTAAATTAGCTTCAGCGAGCTTTGCAAGTACTTTTTCAAGGTTCTGGAAATGAGTCTGAACATCTTGCGACATGATTATGAGATCATCAAGGTAAACTAGAAGTGTACTTCCTATCAATCGACGAAATAGATTTGTCATGAGCCGTGAAAAAGTTATTGGACTACTCCGCAAACCAAATGGCATTCTTTTGAAATGAAAATGACCATTGGGAGTACTAAAGGCTGTCAATTGTTTACTTTCCTCATCAAGGGGGATTTGCCAGAATCCCTGCAATAAATCTAACGTTGAGAATACTTTATTTCGACCAATACTTTGCAACAAATCATTTAGAACTGGAAGTGGGAAACGATCAGGTATTGTTACTCTGTTAAGCTTTCGATAATCGATTACAGGTCTCCAAGTCCCATCTCGCTTTGGTACAAGAATCAATGGAGCGTTCCATGGTGAATTACTCGATTCGATTACATCACTCTGTAGCATTTCCTCTATAAGTCTATCGGCTTCTGCTCTCTGAGAATGGGGAAGACGGTAAGCTGGTACATAAATAGGGGTAGTTCCTTGTTCAAGTGGAATTTTATGAGTAATAAGAGGAGTGAGACCTAACTTTTCTCCTGGTAAGGCGACAACGGCTCTATTTCTGTTCAAAATTTCCAAAAGTTGAGCCACAGAGTCAGGAAAATCAGTAGGACTGAGGTGTTGCGCTTGCACCTCTGGCTGAGATCCTTGTTCTCCTGGCGTGAGAGTACAAACAGTATGATCCATGGAGACATCATCCACAACTCGCACCGGTAACGAGTAATGGGCAAAATCTACAACATGGGTACCAGACTGGAGATGGATGTCGGCATTACTAGTGTTTGCAATAAATAATGTAACAGTACCGTCCTGCACTGTGTGCCAGGAGGGTTCAACAAACGTACCATTCACTTTACACGTTTCACTTTCCGCAATCACATCCGACAACTCAGGCACTCCCTGAACCTTAACTCTTATTCTGGTGAGAGAATGAGAGTGCAGCACAGTGTCAGTAGCCGTGGAACCACTGACTTCAGAGATGGAAGCTGCCAGGCGAGCAAGACAACGAGAATCCGTTAGGGCGTCCCCTTCCAGAAGATCCCGATACTCACTCTCCTTAACAACTGCACCACTACGATGCTTCAATCGAGTGCCTATTTTCTCGGGTATGCTAACACGACAATGATCTGACAAACCTACGCTAGCAAGGCGGTGTCAACGAAATTAACGTAGTCCGATTGAAGATTGAACTCATGGCCCTGTCGATACATGCTACACAAGGGTATGATATGGTCTTTGATACTTATGTTCCAACGATGGGGAAACAATGCAATATTTTCATCAATCATGGTGTACAGACCTAAGAGAATGTCTCCAGGAAAATGAATAATGTCAACAACTAAACATGTTATAGACAATGTGACATCATTGAACTTGAGTGGGAGGTCAATTTCACCCTGAACTTTTACTTTATTTCCTGAAATACCACTTAGAAAAGGAATGTGTGACTGTTTTAAAGTAGTAGGGTGCTTACTTTCAATGTCTCTAAGAGCTGAAGGCTTGACAATATTAATTTTTGCACCTGAATCAAGAAAAACTTTTAAAACTCTACCATGTACAATGGCTGATACAAGGGGACCATCACTTGAGACTGGACAAGTTACTACTTTTGACTTATGTTGTCTGGGATATCTGCATCTTGTCTGGGTTAAATGTACTGTGGTTCCGTCAACATCTACAACTGGTCTAGAGTCAGTGTCCTCCTCTGTCAAGTGTCCAAATCTGTTTTGGGTAGCTACTGAATACACAGGGAGAGCATTAGGATTGGCTAGCTTGAATTTGTTAGCGGATGGCCTTAGGGGTTTCCCGACAACATGGAGTGAACATTCTGAACTCCAGCATTCTGCGACTGAGTATTATAATTTGAAATTGCATTATAGTTGGGCTGGGAGTTGTAATTACGAGAGTTCTGATAATGTCTTGGATGCTGTGAGCCTCGCCAAGACTGACCGTGGGAGTTACGAGGTGGAGATGCCCTTTGCCTAGCTCTACAATCCGCAGTGTGGTGACCGACTTGCTTATGGTACGTACAATATGGTAGCCTAGAATGATTAGATTGACGAGGGGACCGAGAGAATTGTCTAGGAGGTGATGATCTAGGGGCGGACTAACAGTCCCTTGTGAGGTGGTTACTCTTACCACAGTGCCAACATGAGGAAGCGGATGGTTGTGGACTATGGCGTTTCGGCAATTTATGAGGCGGCGAATTTGAATTTGACTGAGGGCTACGAGCATGGGTGCGGTTCTGCGACCAAGAGTTTTGAGAATTTGTGGAAGGCTGCTGAGAGCTTGTTACTACATTTACAGTATCAGAGGGTGGCAACAGTTGAGCACTTCGGGGAGCTAGTTTATCGGCAGCATTGTTAATGGCCTCAAACACTTCACCAATTTCATGTTTAACACCAAAATTTTGTTGCTCCACGATCGGTTTAGTATGCTCGGGGGCAAAATGCATTAAAGTACCAAACACTATCATTTTAGCCATAGACTCAGGGGACAGATTATTGTCTTTATCTAACCAAGTCTAATTATTCATGGCAGAAACTAGGGCATAAAGATACTGATCGAGACGGCTAGTAAACGCATTAAACGATTCACCAGGCTGCATGGTGGCATTGGCAATTTTCTTGACTAACCTATACGGGTCAAGGTCTCCTTTATTAACAAAGCGACGGCGAAAGAAATCTTTAAATTCAGGCCAAGACTGGAGGCTAACAATGGCTTTCTCATCAACAACGAAACGTGCATCACCTTTGGTTGTGTCTACAGCTGACCGTGCAATTGCCAAGTATTCGTAGGCTTAGAAAAACGTGCAACTGTTTTCGCTTCAACCTTACTAAACCAAGACTCGAGTAGACGCGATTCGCCAGCAAAAAGAGGAATAGCCATTTCCTGAGCTGATCTCTGGCCATTGGGATGAGCAACTGCTCCTGTTAAGTCTGAGGGAGTTTCAACAGTGGTAGGCATTGTTACAGCCATGGAATTAATATTTGAACGCAGATTATAATTAAGTGTATCTGGCATCAGAGATAGTATACACAAAAATAAACACTCAAAAAAATATCAACTTGGCTAAAGTAAAAAAATTGGCAGAAATAAAATTATTAAATTGGGCTAGGCAAGAAAATAATTAAGAACAAGCAAATTGTGAATTAATTTTAGCAATCTTTCATTAAAAAAATGGCTGGAATTAGATGTATGTAAATTAATTAAACCAGACTAAGCACAGCAATTTAGAATAAAAAGGGTCTGTGGAGATGACTGACTACCGCAAGCATGGCTTGATGCTCCTCTGTCTGGCATGACGTCAGAGGCCTACTCGGCTGTGATTGGTTATGTTCCAACTGGCGGGGAATTTGAATATAACATGAGTATGGGGTCCACTACCACCGACGAGATTGGTATGGGGTCCACTACCACCCACAAGATGAGTATGGGTTCTACTACCACCCAAAAGATGGGTATGGGGTCCACTACCACCCACAAGATAGGTTTGGGGTCTACTACCACCCACAAGATGAGTATGGGGTCCACTACCACCCACATGATGGGTATGGGGTCCACTAACACCCATAGGATGGGTAAGGGGTCCACTACCACACAAAAGATGGGTATATGGGGGTCCACTACCACCCACAAGATGGGTATGGGGTCCACTACCACCCACAAGATGGGTATGGGGTCCACTGCCACCCACAAAATCAAAATCAAAATGTTTATTTAGGTAAGGTACATACATAAAAGTGATTGTACAGAGTGACGGAGTTATAGATAGGGCTAGTACATACAATGCCTAAAGCCACTATTACGCAAAGCGTTTCGGGTTTGATAAGATAGACAAGATAGGGTTTGGGTCCACTACCACTCACAAGATAGGTATGGGGTCCACTACCACCCACAAGATAGGTATGGGGGGTCCACTACCACCTACAAGATGGGTATGGGCTCCACTACCACCCACAAGATAGGTATGGGGTCCTCTACCACCCACAAGATAGGTATGGGGTCCACTACCACCCACATGATGGGTATGGAGTCCACTACCACCCACAAGATGGGTATGGGGTCCACTACCACCTACAAGATGGGTTTGGGGTCCACTACCACCCACAAGATAGGTATGAGGTCCACTACCACCCACAAGATGGGTATGGGGTCCACTACCACCGACATAATGGGTATGGAGTCCACTACCACCCACAGGATGGGTATGGGGTCCACTTCCACCCACAAGATAGGTATGGGGTCCACTACCACCCACAAGATAGGTATGGGGTCCACTACCACCCACAAGATGGGTATGGGTCCACTACCACCGACATAATGGGTATGGGGTCCATTACCACCCACAGGATGGGTATGAGGTTCACTACTGCCCACAAGATGGGTATGGGGTCCCCCAACCACCCACAGGATGGGTATGGGGTCCACTACCGCCCACAAGATGGGTATGGGGTCCACTACCGCCCAAAAGTGTTTGCCAGGGTGCTTAAAGAATGCAAAGGGGAATACCAAAGGAAACAGAGAGTTAGTATAAATGGAGTCAAGTCAGAGTGGGAAAATGTTGTAAGTGGAGTGCCTCAAGGCTCTGTCTTGGGATCTCTGTTGTTTATAATATATATAAATGATTTAGATTCAGGTTTGAGTAGCAACATTTACAAATTTGCCGATGATACGAAAATCGGTAGGGAAATTAATTCGGAGGAGGACTCACTATCACTTCAAGTTGATCTAGATAGGGTTTTGAAATGGTCAAAGGACTGGCAGATGCAGTTTAATGCTGATAAATGTAAAGTTCTGAGGCTAGGTAATGATAATAGAATTACAAGATGCGAGCTGGGTGGTGTTGAGATTGCGAAGTCGGATTGCGAGGGGGATCTGGGAGTTGTGATTGGTGGGAGTTTGAAACAAAAGGATCAATGCATGAATGTTCGTGGTGGGGCGGGTCGGACACTCGGATTTGTTAGTCGCAGCGTTGGTAGCGGGACGCCTGGTGTGGTTCTCGAGCTATATCTTGCTCTTGTTGGGCCCCATTTGGATTGTGCAGTTCAGTTTTGGTCGCCATATTATAGAATGGATGTGGGTTCACTTGAACGTGTCCAGCGTGGGATGACTAAGTTGGTTCCCCAAGTTAGAGGTCTTTCATGTGAGGAGGGATTGGCAGTGCTTGAGTTGCATTCACTGGAAAGGCGAAGAGTTGGGGGTGACATGATAGAGGTTTGCGGGTGGATGAGTGGACGTAGCAAAGGGGATGTTGATGGGGTGTTGAAAGTATCAACACAGGACGGAACGCGAAGCAATGGGTGTAGATTGGATGAGTTTGGATTTGGGAGAGACTTGGGTGAGTGCTGGTTCAGTGGCGGGATTGTTGATTTGTGGAACCGGTTGCCGCGTGGCATTGTGGAGGTGGGGTCCCTCGATTGTTTCGGGCGTGGGTTGGACGTGTGTGTGAGTGGGGTTGGGTGGTTGTAGGTGGGAGCTGCCTCGTGTGGGCCAATGGGCCTTCTGCAGTGGCCTTTGTTCTTATGTTCTTATGTTCTTATCATCGTTGCCTGGCCTCAGAGCTTTGCATTTGTCAGCGTTGAGCTGCATCTGCCAGTCCTTTGACCGTTTCGGAGCCCTATCTGGATCAACTTGGGGTGATGGTGAGTCCTCCTCCGAATTAATTTCCCTACCGATTTTCGTAACATCGGCGGGTTTGCGGGTGATGCTGCTCAAACCTGAATCTGAATCATTTATATAAATAAATAAATAATAAATATGTTTATTCAGGTAAGGTATTTACATACAAGTGAGGTTACATTAATGGATCGAATTATATATTGTGAATATTATATATATATATTGTGAACAACGGAGGTATTTGGACAGAACGTTTTGTGCCAGAGATAAAGGGAACAGATTAAGGGTTTGCTATCCTGGAGCTGGTATTGGTGATATTGTTGGAAACATGAAAGATATTATGACGGGAAATGGGAACAAACCCATTATTTGTATTAGTGCAGGGGGTAATGATGTTGGGAGAGTTAGAAGTGAGGAACTAATACAGAAATTCAAGACAGCAATAGAATTAGTTAGGAGCAAGGGAGGAATCCCGATCATATGTGGCATTCTTCCAAGAAAGGGAGTGGGAAATGAATGTATGTCGAGGGCACTTGGTGTCAATTGCAGGCTGGAAAGATGTTGCAAATCTAATGCAATATCTTATATAGACAACTGGGAACACTTCTATGGAAGAAATGAAATGTATGCTCGGGATGGGGTGCATCTATCGAGAGCTGGGGTTGTTGCTGTTGCAAACTCGTTGGAAGAAGTGGTTAGAGGTGTTTGTTTGGGTTTAAACTGTTAGTAGATAGAGGTATGGGAATTGATTTGGAGGAAGGATGTAATAAAAGTATGTGTTTGCGGGAAAAAGGAATTGGCAAAATGATCAGGGAAAGAGAAGGGCCTCAAAATAACAATTCACTTAGGGTATATTACACAAACAGTAGAAGTCTAAGAAATAAAATTAACGAATTAAATGCTCTTGTCTGCACAGAAAAAATAGATATTATTGCACTCACCGAAACGTGGATGAATGTTGATAATAGAGAACTATTAGCTGAATATCAAATAAATGGATTTAAACTATTTCACACAGATAGATATATTAGACGAGGAGGTGGAGTAGCCATATACGTTAGGGACAATTTGAAATGTAGTCTCAAAGAGGGAATCAAAACTGAGCCACACACAGAAACTATTTGGATAGAATTAAACGAAAAAGCAAATAATATTATATTAGGAGTTATATATAGGCCACCAAATTTAGACAGAATGGAAGCAAAGCATCTATGGGATGAAATATCTAGGGCATCTAGATCTAACAGTATTTATGTCATGGGTGACTTTAATTTTAGTGGAATAAACTGGTTGAACAAAACAGGGAATAGTGAAGCAGAAGATTTTCTAGAATTAATTGACGATTGCTTTCTTACGCAACACATTAAGGAACCAACACGGGAAAATAATATTTTAGATTTAGTGTTAACTAACAGGGAAACACAAATTAATGACATCGAAATAGGGAGTGAGCTAGGGAACAGTGATCACAAAGAAATCAGATTTAGCATAGAATGGAATAGACCTGTAGGAGAAAATTCTGTTAAAGTGCCAGATTTTCGAAAAGCTGATTTTAATAGCCTAAGAAATTTTTTGGGTCAAATTGATTGGAAAGTCTTGGGTATGGGGTGTGGGCCGGTCTTGGAGCGAGACATGAACCCAGCGATAGGTGATGTAAATGGGGATTTCGATGTGGATTCAATATATAACTTATTTAAGAATATTCTAAACAAAGCACAGGAACGTAGTATACCACACAAATTGAATAGATCGAATACTAATGACCCAAAGTGGATAACAAAGAATTTGAAAAACCTTATAGGTAAAAAGAGAGCTTGGTACAAAAGGATTAAAAATGGGGAGGTCACTTTAGAACAGGAATTCGTACAACTGGTTAAAAATGTTAAAAAAGAGATAAGGAAAGCAAAAAGAAACTATGAAGTTCGTATAGCAGGGCAAGCAAAGACAAATCCTAAAGGGTTTTTTCAGTTATATCGAACTAAGACTAGGGAAAGGATAGGCCCATTAAAAACTGAGACAGGTCAAATAACAGATAGTGATGAAGAGATGAGTAGTATTTTTAATAAATATTTTGTATCTGTATTTACTAAAGAGGAACTTAACAATATGCCTTCAGCCCAACAAGTCTATGTGGGTAGGGACGAGGACAGGTTGACGAGTTTAGCAGTTACCAGGGAGGATGTTCTTAAACAAATAGAAAAACTCAAACCAAACAAATCCCCAGGGCCGGATGAAGTGTTTGCCAGAGTGCTGAAAGAATGCAAAGAGGAGCTTTGTGACCCACTGTCAATCATATTTAATAAATCAATAGAGTCAGGCAGAGTGCCAGAGTTTTGGAAAGTTGCTAATGTGATACCAGTTTTTAAGAAAGGAGATAGATCACTTGCGTCTAACTATCGACCAATTAGCCTAACGTCTATTGTGGGAAAGTTACTCGAATCTATAATAGCAAATAAAATTCGTCTTCATCTTGAAAAACATAAATTAATAATTGAGTCGCAACATGGTTTTATAAATGGCCGTTCATGTTTAACAAATTTGTTATGTTTTATTCTAGCATAGTTATGTTAGGGGTGACATGATAGAGGTTTTCAAGTGGATGAATGGACATACAAAGGGGATATTAATAGGGTATTAAAAGTATCAACACAGGACAGAACGCGAAACAAAGGGTATAAATTGGATAAGTTTAGATTTAGGAAAGACTTGGGTAAATACTGGTTCAGTAACAGGGTTGTTGATTTGTGGAACCAATTGCCGCATAACATTGTGGAGGTGGGGTCCCCTCGATTGTTTCAAGCTTGGGTTGGACATGTATATGAGTGGGATTGGGTGGTTATAAATAGGAGCTGCCTCGTATGGGCCAATAGGCCTTNTTATTTGCTTTTTCGTTTAATTCTATCCAAATAGTTTCTGTGTGTGGCTCAGTTTTGATTCCCTCTTTGAGACTACATTTCAATTGTCCCTAACGTATATGGCTACTCACCTCCTCGTCTCTTATATATCTATCTGTGTGAAATAGTTTAAATCCATTATTTGAATTCAGCTAATAGTTCTCTATATCAACATTCATCCACGTTTCGGTAAGTGCAATAATATCTATTTTTTCTGTGCAGACAGAGCATTTATTCGTTAATTTTATTTCTTAGACTTCTACTGTTAGCGTAATATACCCTAAGTGAATGTTATTTTGAGGCCTTCTCTTTCCATGATCATTTTGCCAATTCCTTTCTCCCGCAAACACATACTTTTATTACATCCTTCCTCCAAATCATTCCCATACCTCTATCTACTAACAGTTTAAACCCAACAAACACCTTAACCACTTCTTCCAACGAGTTTGCAACAGCAACAACCCCAGCTCTCGATAGATGCACCCCATCACGAGTATAACATTTCATTTCCATAGAGTGTTCCAGTGTCTATATAAGATATGAATTAGATTTGCAATACCTTTCCAGCCTGCAATTGACACCAAGTGCCCTCGACATCCATTCATTCCCATTCCCTTTCTTGGAAGAATGCCACATAAAAGGGATTCCTCCCTTGCTCCTAACTAACCTTGCTTGAGATTGCGAAGTCGGATTGCGAAAGAACATAAGAACATAAGAACAAAGGCAACGGCAGAAGGCCTACTGGCCCATACGAGGCAGCTCCTATTTATAACCACCCAATCCCATCATATACATGTCCAACCCATGCTTGAAACAATCGAGGGACCCCACATCCACATGTTACGCGGCAATTGGTTCCACAAATCAACAACCCTGCTACTGAACCAGTATTTACCCAAGTCTTTCATAAGAACATAAGAACATAAGAACAAAGGCAACTGCAGAAGGCCATTGGCCCATACGAGGCAGCTCCTATTTATAACTACCCAATCCGCTCATATACATGTCCAACCAAGCTTGAAACAATCGAGGGACCCACCTCCACAATGTTACGCGGCAATTGGTTCCACAAATCAACAACCCTGTTACTGAACCAGTATTTACCCAAGTCTCCAAATCCAAACCATCCAGCTTATACCCATTGTTTCGTGTTCTGTCTTGTGTTGATACTTTAATACCCTATTAATATCCCCTTGTTATGTCCATTCATCCACTTGTAAACCTCTATCATGTCACCCCTAACTCTTCGCCTTTCCAGTGAATGCAATTAAGCTTAGCTAATCTTCTTCATATGAAAGATTTCTAATTTGGGGAATAACTTAGTCATCCTACGCTGGACACGTTCAAGTGAATATATCCATTCTATAAATGGCGACCAAAACTGAACTGCATAATCTAAATGGGGCCTAACAGAGCAAGATATAGCTTGAGAACCACACCAGGTGTCTTGTTAAACGCTGCGATTAATAAATCCGAGTGTCCGATTTGCCTTATTACGAACATTCTTGCATTGATCCTTTTGTTTTAAATTCTTACTAATCATAACTCCCAGATCCCTTTCGCAATCCGACTTCGCAATCTCAACACCATCTAGCTCGTATCTTGTAACTCTATCATCGTTATCTAGCCCCAGAACTTTACATTTATCAGCATTAAACTGCATCTGCTAATCCTTTGACCATTTCAAACCCCATCTAGATCAACTTGAAGTGATAGTGAGTCATAAGAATTAAGAACACAAGAACAAGGCAAACGCAGAAGGCCCACCGGCCCACACGAGGCAGCTCCATCTACAATCACCCAATCCCACTCATACACACGTCCAACCCACGCCCGAAACAATCGAGGGACCCCACCTCCACAATGTAACGCGGCAACCGGTTCCACAAATCAACAACCCTGTTACCGAACCAGCACCCACCCAAGTCTCTCCCAAATCCAAACTCATCCAACCCACACCCATTGTTTCGCGCTCCGTCCCGCTTTGATACTCCCAATACCCCACCAACATCCCCCCTGCTATGTCCACTCATCCACCTGCAAACCTCCACCATGCCACCCCCAACTCCTCGCCCCTCCAGTGAACGCAACCCAAGCTCCGTCAATCCCTCCTCACATGAAAGATCTCCAATTTGGGGAACCAACCCAGCCACCCCACGCTGGACACGTTCAGGTGAACCCGTTCAAGTTAATAAACTTTACATTTATCAGCATTAAACTGCATCTGCCAATCCTTTGACCATTTCAATACCCTATCTACTGTTGAGTACTGCTGCACAATGACAGCCCCTTTCACTGCTGGTGAACTTGCTGACCTGGAGAGCGTGCAGAGGTCCTTTACTGCTAGAATCCACTCGGTAAAACATCTAAACTATTGGGACCGACTTAAGAGCCTAAATCTGTATTCCCTTGAGCGCAGGCGGGAGAGATACATAATAATTAATACGTGGAAAATATTAGAGGGGCTGGTCCCAAACCTGCACACAGAAATAACATCACATGAGACCAGAAGACATAGCAGGATGTGCAGAATACCCCCGTTGAAAAGCAGAGGTGCAACTGGTACTCTGAGAGAGAACTCTATCAACATCAGAAGCCCGAGACTGTTCAACACGCTTCCACTACACATAAGGGACATAACTGGCAAACCCCTCACAGTGTTCAAGAGAGAACTGGATAAGCACCTCCAAAGGATACCTGATCAACCAGGCTGTGACTCATACGTCAGGCTGCGAGCAGCCGCGTCCAACAGCCTGGTTGATCAGTCCAGCAACCAGGAGGCCTGGTCAATGACCGGGCCGCGGGGACGATAAGCCCCGGAAGCACCTCAAGGTAAGGTATCTAGATCAACTTAAAGTGATAGTGAGTCCTCCTCCGAATTAATTTCCCTACCGATTTTCGTATCATCGGCAAATTTGCAAATGTTGCTACTCAAACCTGAATCTAAATCATTTATATATATTATAAACAACAGAGGTCCCAAAACAGAGCCTTGAGGCACTCCACTTACAACATTTTCCCACTCTGACTTGACTCCATTTATACTAACTCTCTGTTTCCTTTGGTATAGCCATGCCCTAATCCAGCTTAATATAGCACCCTCACTGGGTGGGGGTGCTATATCTAAAGGGATCTGGGAGTTATAATTAGTAAGAATTTAAAACAAAAGGATCAATGCATGAATGTTCATAATAAGGCAACCCGTCCTCGCAAATTCGTATAGTCAATATTGACTTATTAAATAAGTGCATAGGTAACATACTTAACATAATAGTTTCCCTTGAAAGCTTCATAGAAAACACCGACCTTACCTAACCTACTTAATATGTTAAGATAAGCATCTTATTGCTTCGTAATTACAATTATTACCTAACCTATACCTATAATAGGTTAAGTAACAATTGTAATTACGAAGCTATAAGATGCTTATTTTAACATACTAAGTAGGTTAGGTAAGGTCGGTGTTTTCTATGAAGCTTTTCAAGGGAAACTATTATGTTTAGTATGTCACCTATGCACGTAACTAATAAGTCAATATTGACTATACGAATTTGCGAGGACGGGTTGAATAAGGCAAATCGGGCACTCGGATTTATTAATCGCAGCGTAAGTAACAAGACACCTGGTGTGGTTCTCAAGCTATATCTTGCTCTTGTTAGGCCCCATTTAGATTATGCAGTTCAGTTTTGGTCGCCATATTATAGAATGGATATAAATTCACTTGAACGTGTCCAGCGTAGGATGACTAAGTTAATTCCCCAAATTAGAAATCTTTCATATGAAGAAAGATTAACAAAGCTTAAGTTGCATTCACTGGAAAGGCGAAGAGTTAGGGGTGACATGATAGAGGTTTACAAGTGGATGAATGGACATAACAAAGGGGATATTAGTAGGGTATTGAAAGTATCAACACAGGACAGAACGCGAAACAATGGGTATAAATTGGATAAGTTTAGATTTAGGAAAGACTTGGGTAAATACTGGTTCAGTAACAGGGTTGTTGATTTGTGGAACCAATTGCCGCATAACATTGTGGAGGTGGGGTCCCTCGATTGTTTCAAGCATGGGTTGGACATGTATATGAGTGGGATTGGGTGGTTATAAATAGGAGCTGCCTCGTATGGGCCAATAGGCCTTCTGCAGTTGCCTTTGTTCTTATGTTCTTATGACATAAATACTGTTAGATCTAGATGCCCTAGATATTTCATCCCATAGATGCTTTGCTTCCATTCTGTCTAAATTTGGTGGCCTTTATATAACTCCTATTATAATATTATTTGCTTTTTCGTTTAATTCTATCCAAATAGTTTCTGTGTGTGGCTCAGTTTTGATTCCCTCTTTGAGACTACATTTCAAATTGTCCCTAACGTATATGGCTACTCCACCTCCTCGTCTAATATATCTATCTGTGTGAAATAGTTTAAATCTATTTATTTGATATTCAGCTAATAGTTCTCTATTATCTACATTCATCCACGTTTCGGTAAGTGCAATAACATCTATTTCCATAAATAATTCCATACGCCATAAAAGTATGGCGTCCACTACCGCCTGCAGGATGGGTATGGGGTCCACTAATGCCCACAGGATGAGTATGGTGGTCCACTATCGCCAACAAGATGGGTATGGGGGTCCACTAGCACCCACAAGATGGATAAGGGGTCCACTACCACACACAGGAAGGGTATCTGGTCCAATACCGCCCACAGGATGGGTATGGGGACCACTACCACCTACAAGATGGGTTTGGGGTCCATTACCACCCACAGGATGGGCATAGGGTCCACTACCACCCACAGAATGGGTATGGGGTCCAGTACCACCCCCAGGAAAAGTATAGGGTTCACTACCACCAACAAGATGGGTGTTGGGTCCACTAGCACCCACGAGATGGGTATGGGGTCCACTACCACACACAGGATGGGTATCGGGTCCACTACCACCCACAGGATGGGTATGGGGTCCACTACCACCCACAAGATAGGTATTGAGTCCACTACCACCCACTTGATGGGTAAGTGGTCCACTACCACCCACAGGATGAGTATTCTTTACCTTGTGTGGGGTTGAATATTATACACCGTAGTCGTTTGTAGGTTTATTGGCGAGACAAACAAATATATATCTGGCCAGCCGAGGTCCTACTACTCTGGGTCTGTGGAGATGACTGACTACCGCAAGCATGGCTTGATGCTCCTCTGTCTGGCATGACGTCAGAGGCCTACTCGGCTGTGATTGGTTATGTTCCAACTGGCGGGGAATTTGAATATAACACCGCTCGGACACGCTACCAAATCGACGTCCGTTGTCGACAAGCTCTGGCTAGCTATATAGTTACAATAATACTGAAAGGACCTCGGTGGCATTCAATAATGGCTTACATGTGAAAATTGCATAATAAAACATTGAAAATAGATCAGGTGTGCGTAATACTAGCATCTTGGCATATGCACCAAAAAAAAAAAAAAAAATTGAATATAATAGGTGAAAATCATGGTAACAATGCTTTGATTCAACCAGAGTATGAAGAACATGTGTATGTCTACTTGTCAGATATGAACAATACAACTCAAGGTATTGCCTAAACAAAATTATTAACATGTGTCAATGGCATGTGCTTGAAACAATACAAAATTAAACAATTATTACATAAATGAAGAAACGTTCTGACCTAACAACCACAAATGAATTTTAAGATTAGATAATGATTTTTTTTCTTTTTTTTTTCATTTTCAATGTACAATATATATTTACAAGACCAATGTACAATATATTTAATTTGCAATATATTTACAAGTTATATACAAGACCTCTAACAAGAAGACTAACATCTGCGTGATAGCAGTCAGGATTCACTGGCCTCAATGCGGTTGCTAGAACATTAATGAAATCTTTATGACAAGCACTGTAAAAAATTTTTTACAAATGGCAGTAGACTTAACAATGGCATTTAATTTGCAACAAAATAAAATTGAGAAAACATGATCATACTATATATATTGGTAATAATAAGACACATGTGGTGGAAATACTACAAATGAATTTTTCAAAGCCAAAACAGAATAACTGCAGAATGCACTTAATTGTAAATTCTGCGGATATCTACACCTAGCTCATCCAGAGCACTATACAACTCTGGCTCTGACTGAGGATCAGGAACAGATGAAACTGCATGTGACAAACTATCATCTTGAGAGATAACCTCGTTATCATCTAGCCAATGGACATGTGGTGAGTGCACGGTTGAAACGAGGGGTCTAGATCCAAGATTATAAGTGCTAGTATGGGGTTGCTGAATATCAAGTGGTCTGTCAACCACAGAAGGTGGTGTCCCAATAGGAGGATCTGTCTGGGTAAGTTCATTGTCATCTTCCTCATCAGTCTCGTCAACAGTCATTTTAGCTAACTTCATATGGTCTAAATGCTCATTTATATACTCTCCTGTTACTAAGTTTTTCAATCTATACTTGTTACCTTTGATAAGCTCGATTACCTTATATGGACCCAAAAATTTCTTAGTTAACTTATACATAGGACCAGACCTGTGTTGGTTAAGTATCATTACTACAGATCCAATAGTTATTTTACTGGGTTTAGCTCGTTCATTCCTTGCTCGAGTGAACTCGGCTGTAGCTTTGGACAATTGTTCTCGTATTTTCTTGAATACTAGTTGCATTTGTCTACGCTTTACTTGAACAAAATCATCTACGTTATATAAGGGAGTAGGAGGTGCGTTAATCAATTCATTAGGGAGGACCTTATCTGTACCATAAAGAATAGCGTGAGGTGTGTCACCTGTAGAAACATTAATCGAAGAATTTATAGCACACTGAATTAAGGGTATAAAATCATCCCAAATGTTGTTATCAAAATTCAAAGTGACTCTCAAGGCATCTAACACTTTTCTGTTAGTACGTTCGGCCAGTCCGTTGCTAGCTGGATGATAACCTTACCTTACCTTGAGGTGCTTCCGGGGCTTATCGTCCCCGCGGCCCGGTCATCGACCAGGCCTCCTGGTTGCTGGACTGATCAACCAGGCTGTTGGACGCGGCTGCTCGCAGCCTGACGTATGAGTCACAGCCTGGTTGATCAGGTATCCTTTGGAGGTGCTTATCCAGTTCTCTCTTGAACACTGTGAGGGGTTTGCCAGTTATGCCCTTATGTGTAGCGGGAGCGTGTTGAACAGTCTCGGGCCCCTGATGTTGATAGAGTTCTCTCTCAGAGTACCAGTTGCACCTCTGCTTTTCAACGGGGGTATTCTGCACATCCTGCCATGTCTTCTGGTCTCATGTGATGTTATTTCTGTGTGCAGATTTGGGACCAGCCCCTCTAATATTTTCCACGTGTAAATTATTATGTATCTCTCCCGCCTGCGCTCAAGGGAATACAGATTTAGGCTCTTAAGTCGGTCCCAATAGTTTAGATGTTTTACCGAGTGGATTCTAGCAGTAAAGGACCTCTGCACGCTCTCCAGGTCAGCAATTTCTCCAGCAGTGAAAGGGGCTGTCATTGTGCAGCAGTACTCGACTCTAGAGAGCACAAGCGTTTTGAAAAGTGTCATCATCGGTATAGCATCTCTAGTGTGAAAAGTTCTTGTTATCCAACCTGTCATTTTTCTTGCAGTTGTGACGGCTACTTTATTGTGTTCTTTAAAGGTAAGGTCTTCCGACATGAGTACACCCAGATCCTTTACATTGCCTTTTCGTTCTATGTTATGATTTGCCTGAGTTTTGTACGTGGTTTCCGTTTTTATATTTTCATTTTTTCCATAGCGCATGAGCTGGAACTTGTCTTCGTTAAACACCATATTATTTTCTGTAGCCCATAGAAAGACCTGATCTACATCTGACTGGAGGTTCGCCGTGTCCTCTATGTTGCCTACTCTCATGAAGATCCTAGTGTCATCTGCAAAGGATGATACAGTGCTATAGGTTGTGCTCTTGTCTATGTCCGATATGAGGATGAGAAAAAGTACTGGAGCAAGCACAGTACCCTGGGGGACTGAGCTCTTAACGGTTGACGGGTTGGATTTTATTTTGTTGACTATTACACATTGGGTTCTGTTGGTCAGGAAATTGTAGATCCATCTGCATGATGCTACATTTTTTAATGTTATATAAATCACACAAGCTAGTTAAAATACTATTACTGAATTCTGGACCATTATCTGAAAGGATTACTTTAGGCATACTATATCTACAAATTATGTGGTTATGGAATGCGCTGGCTATAGTTTCTGCTGTTTTGTTCGGGATAGGAACTAGTTCGCAAAATCGTGAAAAATTATCGACCATTACAAGCAAATGTTTGTTCCCTTTCTCTGTTTCCGCAAAATTTGTCAATAAATCCATCGATACTCGTTCCCAAGGAGCTTTAGTTGTTGGGTACATCTGAATTGGATTAGGTCCTGAAACATGTCCCTTGTGCTGTAAGCAGGTTAAACATCTGTCAACATAATGAGCAATGTCCTTAGCCATTTTTGGCCAAAAATACTTCAATCCACCATGTTGGAGTGTACGGTCCTTTCCTGGATGTGCACTTGCAGGAGCATCATGGATAATTTTTAACACAGTTGGTACCAAGACAGCTGGAACAACTAACTGACAACATTTCCTCGGGGCTGTCCTTAGCTTTACTACTCTACACAGTAAATTGTCTAACATAACTAATTCTTTCAATATTACTGGCGGTTTATGAATCGGGCGAGTGTCTTGCTTAGTAAAAAATTTAATGACGGGTGCCCATATGGGGTCTTGTCGCTGTTCCGTTTCTACTACTGTAGCATCTAATGCTGGGTAATTTAACTGAATTGCAGCTACGTGTCGAGAAAACGCATCGGCTACAACATTTTGCTTTCCTGGAATATATCCAAATGTGGGATTGAATTCTTGAATTGTGAGCAAATATCTAGCAAACTTTCCAACTGGATTCTTATTTTTGAACAAGGGAATTAATGGTTGGTGATCTGTAAGAACATGAACTGGGTAATTATAAATTGTATCTCTGAAATGTTTAAGTGCCCAGACAACTGCTAAGGCTTCTCGTTCTGTTGCGCTATAATTTTTCTCTTCTTTAGATAATGTACGGCTAGCATAAGCTATTGCGTGATCTCTGTGACCTTCTGTTTGAAGTAATGCAGCACCTAAACCTATGTCACTAGCATCCGTAACCAACGTAAAAGGTTTAGAAAAATCTGGATACCTAAGGACAGGCGACGAAATCAAGGCTGCTTTGAGTTTTTTGAATGACTGATCCTGGGCCTCTCCCCAAACAAAGGGTTCATCTTTTCTTTGCAACTTGTAAAGTGGAGCAGCTATAATAGAGAATCCAGCAATAAATGAACGATAAAATCCTACAAGACCTGTGAACTGTCTTACGGCTTCTGCGGTAAGAGGTGTTGGAAAATCACGGGCAGCAATAATTTTTTATTCATTCAATGTAATACCTGAAGGTGTAACTGTATGACCTAGGAAATTAATCTTCTCTTTTAAAAATGAACATTTTGCAAGCTTTATTTTTAAATTAGCTTCAGCGAGCTTTGCAAGTACTTTTTCAAGGTTCTGGAAATGAGTCTGAACATCTTGTGACATGATTATGAGATCATCAAGGTAAACTAGAAGTGTACTTCCTATCAATCGACGAAATAGATTTGTCATGAGCCGTGAAAAAGTTATTGGACTACTCCGCAAACCAAATGGCATTCTTTTGAAATGAAAATGACCATTGGGAGTACTAAAGGCTGTCAATTGTTTACTTTCTTCATCAAGGGGATTTGCCAGAATCCCTGCAATAAATCTAACGTTGAGAATACTTTATTTCGACCAATACTTTGCAACAAATCATTTAGAACTGGAAGTGGGAAACGATCAGGTATTGTTACTCTGTTAAGCTTTCGATAATCGATTACAGGTCTCCAAGTCCCATCTCGCTTTGGTACAAGAATCAATGGAGCGTTCCATGGTGAATTACTCGATTCGATTACATCACTCTGTAGCATTTCCTCTATAAGTCTATCGGCTTCTGCTCTCTGAGAATGGGGAAGACGGTACGCTGGTACATAAATAGGGGTAGTTCCTTGTTCAAGTGGAATTTTATGAGTAATAAGAGGAGTGAGACCTAACTTTTCTCCTGGTAGGGCGACAACGGCTCTATTTCTGTTCAAATTTCCAAAAGTTGAGCCACAGAGTCAGGAAAATCAGTAGGACTGAGGTGTTGCGCTTGCACCTCTGGCTGAGATCCTTGTTCTCCTGGCGTGAGAGTACAAACAGTATGATCCATGGAGACATCATCCACAACTCGCACCGGTAACGAGTAATGGGCAAAATCTACAACATGGGTACCAGACTGGAGATGGATGTCGGCATTACTAGTGTTTGCAATAAATAATGTAACAGTACCGTCCTGCACTGTGTGCCAGGAGGGTTCAACAAACGTACCATTCACTTTACACGTTTCACTTTCCGCAATCACATCCGACAACTCAGGCACTCCCTGAACCTTAACTCTTATTCTGGTGAGAGAATGAGAGTGCAGCACAGTGTCAGTAGCCGTGGAACCACTGACTTCAGAGATGGAAGCTGCCAGGCGAGCAAGACAACGAGAATCCGTTAGGGCGTCCCCTTCCAGAAGATCCCGATACTCACTCTCCTTAACAACTGCACCACTACGATGCTTCAATCGAGTGCCTATTTTCTCGGGTATGCTAACACGACAATGATCTGACAAACCTACGCTAGCAAGGCGGTGTCAACGAAATTAACGTAGTCCGATGAAGATTGAACTCATGGCCCTGTCGATACATGCTACAAAGGGTATGATATGGTCTTTGATACTTATGTTCCAACGATGGGGAAACAATGCAATATTTTCATCAATCATGGTGTACAGACCTAAGAGAATGTCTCCAGGAAAATGAATAATGTCAACAACTAAACATGTTATAGACAATGTGACATCATTGAACTTGAGTGGGAGGTCAATTTCACCCAGAACTTTTACTTTATTTCCTGAAATACCACTTAGAAAGGAATGTGTGACTGTTTTAAAGTAGTAGGGTGCTTCTTTCAATGTCTCTAAGAGCTGAAGGCTTGACAATATAATTTTGGCACCTGAATCAAGAAAAACTTTTAAAACTCTACCATGTACAATGGCTGATACAAGGGGACCATCACTTGAGACTGGACAAGTTACTACTTTTGACTTATGTTGTCTGGGATATCTGCATCTTGTCTGGGTTAAATGTACTGTGGTTCCGTCAACATCTACAACTGGTCTAGAGTCAGTGTCCTCCTCTGTCAAGTGTCCAAATCTGTTTGGGTAGCTACTGAATACACAGGGGAGGCATTAGGATTGGCTAGCTTGAATTTGTTAGCGGATGGCCTAGGGGTTTCCCGACAACATGGAGTGAACATTCTGAACTCCAGCATTCTGCGACTGAGTATTATAATTTGAAATTGCATTATAGTTGGGCTGGGAGTTGTAATTACGAGGGTTCTGATAATGTCTTGGATGCTGTGAGCCTCGCCAAGACTGACCGTGGGAGTTACGAGGTGGAGATGCCCTTTGCCTAGCTCTACAAATCCGCAGTGTGGTGACGACTTGCTTATGGTACGTACAATATGGTAGCCTAGAATGATTAGATTGACGAGGGACCGGAGAATT